>SNQJ01S0013804.1:15564-64861 GCA_010110895.2 Picea sitchensis
TTTACTCCAGCAATCAAGATGATAATTGATAATAGAAATAGATGATAATAGCTAACATTGTGACTTGAGTGTGAGTGAATAAACTTGTCTTCATTACTTGTAAATTATACCAATTTTTTCCTTATTTTATATCATTATTTTTTAAAAACTTTACCTTAAATATAATAGTCATAATTTTTTTAAATTTTTACCTTAATATAATGTATTATAATTTTTAATTTTTTTTACCTTAAATATAATAAATATAATAGTCATAATTTTTTAAATTTTTTACCTTAAATATTTTTTTTAAATTTTTACCTTAAATATAATATATTATAATTTTAAAAAAAATTTACCTTAAATATAAATATAATAGTCATAATTTTTTAAATTTTTTACCTTAAATATAATAACATTATTTTTATTTTTTTTATCCATATTAATTTTAAAATTATATTATTAATTTATTCATTTTCATGAGCTTTATTTATCCTATTATTACTTTTTCCAATCTCAATGACTTAATTCTTTTCATTAGTATTTTCTCCTCATTTTCTCCATTATATTTATTTTAATTTCATCTCTAATTATTATTTATTTTCTAGAAATGTTTCCTCACTAGAGTCCATATTCCTTATTAATATGAATACTCTAACTCTTTAATACTTTTTAATACCTTCTTATTTCTAGCTATTCAGTTCTTTTCATTAATGCTTCCTCAACATTATCAACATTATCTTTGTTGCCTTTGTCTCACTATTATTTTTAATTTCTAATTCTTTTCTCTATTTTAATAATTGGTTTTAGTTAAAATATGAGAAACAAACACACACAGGTGAGGCTACGCTCACTTCTATATTGAATGAAGACTGATTACATAATAGGAAACTAACCTACTTAGTCGATTACTCTTATAAATGACTCTTACTCCATTATTTCCAAGTCTTAGTGGATTACTCTTATAAATGACTCTTACTCCATTATTTCCAAGTCTCCCCCTTAATAGGGAATGGATTGACTTCTACACCTAACATCTCCCTAAACAACTCAAACTTAATCTTTCCAAGAGGCTTAGTGAAAATATCAACATCATTTTCACTAGTATTACAATACATAAGAGTTATTTCATTTGACTACAAATTTTCTCTAACAAAATGAAACTGAGCTTCAACATGTTTTGTCCTTGCATGAAAAACAGGATTCTTCACAATATTGATTGAACTTTGATTGTCACATTTTTTTATTTTTTTACTGGGGGAATCGACAACTCGCGGTTTTCATACTCGCGTGACACGGGGTCGATCCCCAGGCGGCTACCACTATAACCCCAGGTGCAACCACCCAGCCCACAAGAATGGTGCACGAGTAAGTCCGGGTGAGAATCGAACATGAGACTTCATTTTACAAATTTCCTTCCATTTACACGGCACTTGCCAATCCGTCTACACCCATGCGGGCAACTTTGATTATCACATTTGATCATAGTAGGTTCCTTTTGTTCTTTTCCAACATCTTGAAGAAGCCTTCTCAACCAAACAGCTTCACAAGTTGTTGCACACAAGGCTTTATATTCTACTTTAGTAGAAGACAAAGATACAGTAGGCTCCTTTTTACTGCTCCATGAAACAACCCTGGATCCAATTCCAAACACATATCCAGTGGTTGATCTCTGATCATCTGGATTGCCAGCCCAATCAGAATCTGAGTAACCTATCAACTCAACATCAAATGCATCAATCTATTTAATACCATAATCAAGTGTTCCTTTTAGATACCTGAGTACTTCCTTTGTTGCATTCCAATGGCTTTCATGAGGTTTTGTCATAAACTGACTTAACACACTCACAAAATATGCAATGTCAGGTCTAATTGTGGTGATATAATTTAAACTACCCACCATTTGTCTATACACAGTGCCATTCACCTCCTTCGAACCATCATCACAAGAAAGTTTCATATTATGCTGCATGGGAACACTAGAAGACTTACACTAATCCATTTTAAATCTCTTAAGTACTTCTCTGATATACTTACTCTTAAAAACAAAAGTTTGGCCTGCATTTCTCCAAACTTCAAGACCTAGGAAGTAATGTAACTCACCAAGATCCTTAATTTGAAATACCTATGACAACTGCTCCTTGATTTCATCAATTAATTTCTCTGCATTTCCTGTAATTATCAAATCATCAACATATAAGGAAATCAATACTATATACCCCTGCTCATCAAATTTGGTATATAGATTTGGATAACTTTTGCTCCTCATAAAACCTTGTTGAAGAAAGAAAGAGTCTATCTTCTCATACCATAACCTAGGTACATGTTTTAGTCCATACAATGCTTTCTTTAACTTACACACTAAGTGTTCTTTCCCTTTTTCCGTAAACCCTTCAGGTTGAGTAAGGTAAGCCTCTTCCTTTAACTCACCATTCAAAAATGAAGATATAACATCTAATTGGTGTAGCTTCCAATGGTACTTTGTAACTAAAGCAACTAACATTCTGATAGTATTCAATTTAGCTATTGGTGCAAATGTTTCAGCATAATCAATACCTTTTGTTTGTGAATACCCCTTTGCCACCAGTCTAACCTTATATTTATTTATACTACCATCTGATTTAAACTTGGGTTTGTATATCCATTTGCATCCAATGGGTTTCTTATGTTTAGGCAATTCAGTCAATTCCCAAGTATTGTTTTTCACTATAGATTCATATTCTTCCTCCATTGCATTTTGCCATTCATCATATTCATTAGCTTCATCAAAAGTCATGGGTTCTATGATATTTGAAATTCTACTCATTAGGGAATAGTATTTATACCTCTTAGGAAGCCGAACATGCCGTGAAGATCTTCTAAATTGATTATCTTCCTCCCCACTTTGTGAAGATCTGTCTTCACCTCTAGGTGAACTATGACTGCTTGAATTGTCCATATCACTGATTCCTTCACGTTGTTGTTGTTGTTGTCGCTGCGGTTGTGGTTGTTTTTGTGGTGGCTGCTACTGTTGTTGTTTCTCTTAACTCCTTCATCAAGAAGTCTATGCCATTCCTCATGACTGTTGTCGTCACGATTTCCTGCTTCTTGCTCATGGAAAAGTACATCTCTACCTGCAAATACTTTGTGAGTAGAAGGATCAAACAGTTTG
Source organism: Picea sitchensis (assembly GCA_010110895.2). Lineage (NCBI taxonomy): Eukaryota > Viridiplantae > Streptophyta > Pinopsida > Pinales > Pinaceae > Picea > Picea sitchensis. The sequence continues at coordinate 18,695 of SNQJ01S0013804.1, forward strand.
TATGCTTTGAATCCAGAACAATACCCAATGAAAATACATTTAATGGATTTATCATCCAATTTCTTCCTATTCTCCTTTGGTATATGTGCAAAAGTCTTACACCCAAATACTTTCTAATTATGAACTGCGGGTTTGGAACCATACAAGGCTTCGAAAGGAGTAACATTATTAAGACACCTTGTTGGACTTTTATTCTTTAAATAAACTGTAGTATTTATGGCTTCAGCCCAAAATGCATTCAAGAGATTCTTACCTTTCATCATACTGCGTGTACGCTCTACTAGAGTTCTATTTTTCCTTTCAGCGACTTCGTTCTGTTGTGGAGTGTGAGGTACTGTAAACTATTGTACTATTCCATGATCTTTGCAATATTTTTTGAAGTCCTTTGATTTGTACTCTCCCCCTTGATCTGAATGGAGGATTTTGATGGATTTTCCTGTATGCTTTTCCACCATGGTTCTGAATTCGTTAAAGTACTCGAAAACATCACTTTTCATCTAAGGAAGTAAACCCATGTGTATCTCATGAAATCATCAATAAATAACAGAAATTAAAATGCACCTCCTAAAGATCTAGTCTGCACAGGCACACAAACATCAATATGCACAAGATATAACACCTCTCTTTTTCTTATCAGGATTAGAGGGGAATTCATCTCTGTGCATCTTTCCTAATGCAAATCCATCACATGCAACATTCTCATTCTTTAACATGGGAAGTCCTTCAACCATATTCGTTTTCTGTAATAATAATAAATCAGGATGATTGATGTGTCCATACCTTTGATGCCAAATAATTTATGTTGGCATAGTTGCAGAAGTCAGTGCATGATGTGCTTTGCTGGTAACATCAAGTTTGCATAGGCCTCCTGCTTTGACTCCCATTGGAAAAATTTTGAATTGGTCCAACAGTTCCTTCACTATGCAATAATTCTTGAAGAACTCAACCTTCAAGTCCTGATTTGTAATGGTGGACAGAGCGATCAAATTTTTCTTTATTCTTGGCACATAAAAAACATTGTGAATGTGATGAACTGTACCATTTGGCAATGTCACATGAACGTCTCCATATCCCTTGATGTGTTGAGCACGGTCATAACCAAGATATATGTTGGCTCCATTATGTGTTTCTTTAAATTTAGTATACCACATCTTATTGCATGTCATATGTATTGATGCTTCGGAATCCACAAACCAGGCATCAAAATCATCCATTTCAGCAGATAAAGCAGCGTTAGACACAAACAACCTAAGATCCCGTGAATCAAAATTTGGGGGTTCATCAATATCATCACTAACAATAAATAATCTGAGATCATGATTTGACGAATTTTCTGCATAATGACCTAAATGTGTTCTAGGTTTATTCCTAGCCTCATCACTCTTCTTCTTATGACAGTCTCTAACAATATGTCTAGGTTGACCATAATAAAAACAACTCTTTGACTCAGTCCTGTTAGACTGTATACCTTGATTCGTCCTTGGAGTTTTTCTTCTCTACGATGAACTACCACTCTGCCATGAACTGCCTCTCTGCGATGAACTGCCTCCTCTGCCTCTTTCTCCCGATCTCCCTCTCGAGGATCTCTTATTTGACCACAGTGTCAAATCTGTATTGTGAGGTATCAAATTCCCATGCCTCTCTTCCTCTTGCAGCAAAATACCTGTCAGATCTTCTAACGTAGGAGGTTTCTCCCTTGCTGGGAGACCTGTTATGAACATATGATAATATTCTAGCATACCATTTAAGGTAATAGTGACCAGATCAGCGTTGGAAACGGTTTCCCCTATATTTACTACCTTGCCTTTCACCTCTTTAATACGACCCAAAAATGAACTAACATATTCATTTCCATCCATCTAAATGCCTAGAAATTTTGTTTTCAGGAACAAAATGTGATTTGTGTTTCTAGTTTCATACAATGATTTAAGCATTGTCCATGTTGCAACAAAAGTTGTAGCTTCTCTAATATGTGGAATTATGCTATCTTTAACAGACATGCGTAACAATACATTTTCCTTGTTTTCGATCTTATCCCAATCTTGGATCTGTGGTGTTGTTGCACCTGTAGACGCATCAGGTTTCACTTTAATTCCCTTCGCAATGTTCCAGACACCATATCCTTCCATGAACATCTTCATCTTGAATTTCCAGTTAATGAAATTCGAGCCATCTGGCTTGTTGGCTTCGTTGAGGTAGGTCTCTGGCAGCGGATTCGCCATCGCTGCAATTTAGCCTTTGCAAGTGAATCACCAAGGATATGCAACTTTCTGTCACTCTGCCTTTGGATACCACCGATTCGTCTCAATCTCATCTCTCAGTTTTCTTTTAAAAAATAATAATAATATGCAATTAACCTTAGCACACCCTTTCTCTCTGGATTCCTGTGCTAGATTTCTGAATGCCAAATCACCAAACTTTTGTTTTCATAAAACAAATGTTCACACACAAAATCTCACAAATAATATTCTCTTGAATAAACTTTAATATCCACTTTTAAATTTTATACTTTAAAAATATATCCACTTTGAATAAAAATTCACTTTTAATAAACTTCAAAATAAAACCCACTTTGAATAAAAATCCACTTTTAAATATCCACCTTAGTACACTTATATCCACCTTTCATAACTCCCATACAAGTTTATACCTCTAACCCTCCGATCCACTCTTTTGAGAATGGTGGATCAGGCTCCAACCTCACGTTGCTCCCAAGCTCATGCTGTAAAAAACTCACACTCCAAGCTCATGCAATAATGAATCTAATTCCAGCATCGATGCAACCTCCCTCATCATATTCAAGAACCCACGTGACTTCAAGAATAACCCACGCAGTCTGCATAAACAAACGGATTTCCACACCTCACCCAGTATTAGACTGCTTATAGTCCACACCTCCCGATGCACTTTGGCTGTGGGAATGTTTAAATATTTCCGCACTATAACTTCATCTTGACTACGGAAATTTTTCCATTTTCGCTGTGTGGAAAGTCCGAGTAGTGTGCCGCCACACCCTTCCAGAGGAGGGACCTACGGACCTCTATGAATTTCCACACCTCACTCTCGTAGTTGTGATACCAAGTTAGAATATAAGAAACACACACACACAGGTGAGGCTACTCTCACTTCTATATTGAATGAACATTGATTACATAATTATATAAGAATTTAACCTACTTAGTCGATTACATGCAAACCACAGATAACTAGACTCCAACAGTGAAGTAGACTTCAACTACGAACTGACTCTTACTCCATTATTTCCAAGTGTTTTCCATTATCATAGAACTAAATTACTAATATCTCTTATTAATTTTAATACTCTTATCATTTTTAATACCTTTAGAAAATTTTTCAATAACCACTTTTAATATTTTAATATCTTTTAATATTTTTCACCCATTTTTCTCATTTTCCTCATTTTTAATTGTTTTATTTGGTCCTCCTAAATTTCTTTGTATTGATTATTATTTCTCAAATAATTTACTACTATTTTAATATTTTCAACTTTTTCAAAAATCCTTATCACCTTACCTAATCCCAATGACTATTTCCTTTCATTAACCTTAACCCTCCAATTGGAATCTTTATATCTAAACCTGGACACTCATTTACGACCTATCAACTTTTTATGGGTAGAAACCTTCATTCACACAAAAAAAAATTGTAATAGTTTTTATTTTTAGGTATTATTTTGTTAAAAAACATGTTAATTTATGGATTCCTTTTCACTAGATTGGGAAGCGTTAAAACTTCTTGACCTTGAAGTAGAAGTGTTTACGTTGAATGAAATTTTTAATGTTTTTGTTGTGTTGAGTGTGCTCACAACTAAGAATTGACTCTTAGAACCGACTCTTATTCCATTATTTTCAAGTGTTTTTCATTATCATAAAACTAAATTACTAATTTCTCTTATTAATTTTAATACTCTTATCATTTTTTTTTAGTACTTTTAGAAATTTTTTCTTAACTTCTTTTAATATTTTAATATCTTTTAATAGTTTTCATACAATTTTCTCCTTTTTAATTATTTTATTTGGTCCTCCTAAATTTCTTTGTATTGATTACTGTTTCTCAAATAATTTACTACTATTTTAATATTTTCAACTTTAAAAAAAATCCTTAACACCTTACCTAATCCCAATGACTATTTCCTTGCATAAACCTTAACCCTCCAATTGGAATCTCTCTATTCAAACCTGGACACTCCTTTACGACCTATCAACTTTTTATGGGTAGAAACCTTCATTCACAAAAAACAATTAAAAAAAATTGTAATAGTTTTTATTTTTAGATATTATTTTGTTAAAAAAACATGTTAATTCATGGACTCCTTTTCACTAGATTGGGAAGCGTTAAAACTTCTTGACCTTGAAGTAGAAGTGCTTAGGCTGAATGATTTTTTTGAAATTATATATATAAATATTTCCTTTTAAGAAATTTAGGTAAGGGTTGCGAACACTTATAAAAGTGCACAATGGAAGCAAATGAAAATGTAAAATGGGGAAAAACGTCGTTTTGTTTTACAATCTAGAAAGAATTGTGATGAACAATGCAGGATCATTTCAAAGAGTCCTAACTTGCAAGAAAGAGATCAAACAACTTGGATTATGAGAATGATGTCTTTTCATTTTAATCATTTAATTTGTGCAACTTTTTTCAATTGGAAGAGACCAGTCAAAACATTATGTATCCAGTAACAGTGCATTTAATACTACTGCAGATGAGAGATACACCATTCAGTCTAAAAAACTCGAAGGTAGAAAGATGCCTATGCACTACACGCATTTTGATAACCAAATTGGAAATCATTGAAATGTCGTGCTTAAAGCCGTCACCCCACATTTTTCTAGGGTTTCACTTTCTTGGTAGAAAAAATAAAAGCATCAAACCCCCTCCGATTTGACAAGTTGTTCCACCTCTCAAAACCCATCCGGACAAATAAGTGGAATAATCTTAATCTTTGTGTTATGAATAAATTTGTTGTTTTACATAGGAATAAATAAGAAAATGCATGCCCATGCATGCAATAATAATGAGTACAATATCAAATAGTGGTTAGCCCACTGTTGATTGATTACGCCGAAAGGCGTATACCTATTGATAATGGGCACATTTAATAGGTTTTTAATTCTTAATACGTTTTCTATGGACGAGATTAAATATGTCTAGAATATTTTTAGTGGTCACAATAAATGAATGGCTCTCATTTCATCCATTAACTTCCGAGCTGTTATAAAGACATCCGTTTATATGTTTACTTTTTCACATTTACCTAATTGTGTTTAAAAATTACTGTATTCACTAACTTATTGCCACATCTACCTAGTTAAAAAATATAAAAAGATTTTCGTGAGCCTTTATTATGTTAATTAAAGTTTTTTTAACTAAACTGAAAGTTTAACAACCGCCTTTAAGCATTCACCAGCCGCGTTTACCAGCCACGAGTCGCCTTTAAGCGTTCACCAACCCCGAGTTAGCGGCTGTGCTAGTAGATAATAGCAATCAATAATAATATTTCTTGTTTACCAAGAAACTGGCAAGTTGTTCAGCAACAAATTGGGCAATGGGAAGCCGATTCACATAAATAAACGAGAACGACAAAAGTAACTGACTACCGGGGTCCACGCCAACAAAGGAAAGACCCGGCGCCTCATTCGTCGGGGGTTTCTGTAAAGTGCGGATTCTGACGCTTATGCTTTCTGCGTGTTTCTGTCTGTCCGCCGGAGACGCAGTCCAACATTCAAAATATAAGATGTGGTTGCAACTTGCGCGGCTGCGCCTACGCCTCGTCCCTCTGTATCCATGCAATTAACAAAATGGAGCATTATAGAATCTGTTACTAGATACGAAGCGGTACAGCCGTAGTAGGGCGTCCACAAGTTTTGACGCTTATGCCAGTACGAAATCGCTGCTCACATGGGTGAGCTATAATCAGCTTGTCCGGCAGTATTCAATGCCCCATGTGCAGTTATATACATCCTGAGATCATTTTGATATCTATATCATATACACTACTATCTACATTCGGATATATATATTTTTTTAACAATGTTCAATATTACGATAAAAAATATATACATAATTAGATCACCTTAATATATACATTAAGGTATATCCGATGATGTATATATTACCTATCATAGCATTAAATACTGAGCAACAAAYTAAATATTACTAGTCCCGTGAGACAGCGCGGTTGGTAATGACAAGTACCTTTCTCCAAGTGTTGGGAGGAGGTCTTGAGRTCAAATCCGGCTGGGTCTCCGGGACAAATTGTAATGGCTGCTTGTGATGTAAATGATTTATATCTCTAATATAAATCGAGTTAATTTCTCGTGGAAAAAAAATTGTAATGTGACTAGCATAGACATTTGATTGCTAGACCATCAAAAAACACATAATGAGAAGCAATATGCTATGCACACATATATCTTGCACAAGCTTGCAGATCATTGTTTAAGTGGATTGAATTAAAGAGGGTAACAAGGTATTTTCCATCCTATTCGTTGTACCACCTAAATCTGAAATCATATGGGCCCTTCATCCACGTTATTATTGCTACAAGAATCTTCTATCACTTTTTAAACAATTATTTATCCAGCATTTATTGAATTTACCTTTCAATTCATATTAAACATCTGGTTCCTCATTTTTGACTTACCACCATCCATTTCCCAATTACATGGACATGTTTGGTTCTTTTATCCTTTTGTGTGTCTATTACGATTTCCACTTAAGCTAAAGTTTTCTTAATTGATTTGCATTGTCTAGTTCACAGAATCATATATGCCATAGCCTTTTTGTTTTGCATTAGCATGCCCTACATGTGTTTGAAGAAGCAAGGGACATGAATATATTCAAAATGAAAGAGCATGACATGTTTTTAAGGGGTAGTTTTTAGACAAAAAATAAAAATAAAAATTTATTTTCAACTATTTTCCTGTAACATCTCCATTATAATCCCTAGTTTGATTAATGTTTATGTAGATATAATATATGGCGGCCAAGTGATGTAATATGCTAATTGTATTTTAATGTTTTAATAATAAAATGTGATGCCAATTGTTAAGGAGACATGGACAAGAGATGGGGGATCAATTAATGCACAAGAGAGGAGAGTGTCTAAGATAATGGCCAAGAGGGGTCTAGGGGGGAATTACCCATGTGTATGGTTTTAACCCGTTTTCCTAAATCTGCTATTGTATATGAACCTTCCCATTTTTTATTGAGTATTCCCAAAGCCAATCATTGAATACATGTAAGAGAGGGGGTGTGAGTGGTCATGTCCAATCAGCTTGGGGAAGAGTGTACGTCAAGAAACGCAAGCCAAAGGGAGGAAATCCATAGGAGAAGCGGCATAGTGGATGACAGTAAGTCAAAGGCGTGCAGGAAAACGAAAATCAGAGGGAGAGCAAGAAAATTGTGCTGGAAGTTGATGCAGCCGAAGAAGGGCGAATTCTGGAATGCAACTGGAGAGTAACTCGAGGGAATTGGAGCTGGAGAACTGAAGCACCTAGTTGTCATGCTGAAAGAGTGAACTCATGCGTGAGTTGCACTGAAATAACAAGTGTTTGTTGTGGGTTTGTTGATAGTTTTCCTAGCAACGGTTTCCCTTGATTTTCCAGCTAACAGATTCCTAGTTGTCTATTCGAGAGAGACTTTGGTAAATGAATGGCTTATTCCTTGGGTTAACCTTGATAAATAGATAGTATATCCCTTGGGTTAACCTTGATAAATGAATGGCACATTCCTTGGGTAGAACAGGTCAAGAGGAAGAGAGTTAGCAGAAAAATCGGGATAGATGTAGGAAAATAGCCACTAGATTGAGAGTTTTATGAGTTGTGAGTGGACTATGAGAGACCACCCTCTTTTGTGGATTGCTAGCCTCATCTAGAGGGTGACTAGCTATTGAGATTTGGAACAATCAGTCTACTATTGGGTGGAATGTCCGTCCCAAGCAGTTGCTTGCACAACTGTTGTGAAAATATGAGTGTTTCATCTTGTTGTTATGTTAAATTATGTATTTAGCTGTTGTGCATCAACTCTGTATTTGGAAGTGATTTTTATGTTGCTGTAACGAGTTGTTTAGCTACAATTCATTTTGGTTATTAGCATGTTGTAGATACTTCTTTTTGTGGTTAAAGACAATAGCTAAATCTTTTTTAATTTGTAGATGTAAGCTATTGACTAACAGTAAAATAATTTCTCTAATTAGAAGTTTAGTGTTATGTGTTTTTCACATATGTTGTTTTTTAGATGGAGGATAGATACATTACTATAATGGTATCAAAGATGATGACAAGAGAGTTGTGTGTGACATGACGCAACTTTGGTGGTTGAGTACGTTACAAAGTGGTATCAGAGCCCAGTTTTCAACATTAAGCCCTGATAGGGCGAGTTAGCATGATGCTGAAATAGATTCTCCCATAGAGTTGAATTTGTGAATGGCCAAATTTCAAGTTACAATGCGTCTATGACTGAAAATTAGAAGCAATTATGTGGGATTGGAAAAAATCCCTAATTGCTACCTCTAAATTATGGAAAAATCCCCAGTTTCTACCCAATTTGTACCTGACTATTATTTATTTAAAAAAAAAAAATTTCATCTACTAAAAATAATAAAGAGTTAATTAAATTGTTTTAATATTTTATTTTAATAATTAAAAATACTGTAAAATTTTCATATTTAATTAAGTTAAAGATTATGAAACTAGTTAATACTATATTAAATCAATATTTAATGAAGTATAATTATAAAGAAAAATGGATGGATAATCTTTAAAAATGTTTCCCAATTTTTATTTCTAATTTTTTCAATCCACAACAATAATGGTCATGGAATTAGACGATTAAAATTAATGTACTTTAAATTAAGAGAGTATAATAGAGATTCTACGGGAATTTATCTGAAAATGGCAGGCGGCAGCAAGCCCGCCGCAGCGGTCAGAAACTGTGTGGTAGCGGTGGCGTGCGGCGAATTCGCACTGTTCCGGTATAATCGTCAAAACTTGTGAACGCCCGCCTACGCCGACACCTCTTCGTATATAATAATAGATTCTATAACACTCGATTTAGTTAATTGTATGGATACAGAGGGACGAGGCGTAGGCACAACCACATCCTGTATCTTGATACTTGGGTTGCGTCTCTGACGGGCAGACAGAAACACGCAGAAAGCGTAAGCGTCAGAATCCACACTTTACAGAAACTCCCGACGAATGAGGCGACGGGGCCGGGCCCGGGCATTTCCTTTATTGGCGCGGACCCCTGTAGTCAATTATTTCTGTCTTTTTCGTTTGTTTATGCGAGTCGGCGACTCGGCTTCCCAATTCGCTGAACAGCTTCCAGTTTCTTGCTAAACAACGAATATTATTGATTGTCATTATCAATCAAAGTGGGCTGAACGCCATTATATTATAATTTTATTTTGCTCATTATTATTGCGTGAATGGGCCTGCATTTTCTTATCTGCTGTTATGGAAAACAACACATTTATGCATAACACAAACTGCAAGTGGAAGATTAAGATTACTCCACTTATTTGTCGGGATGTGTTTTGAGCGGTGGAACAACTTGACAAATCGGAGAGGGGTTTTGATGCTTTTATTGTTCTACCAACTAGAAAGTGAAACCCTAGAGAAAGGTGGGGTGACGGCGTTAAGGACGACATTTCAATGATTTCCAATTTGGTTGTCAAAATGCGTGTACTGCATAGGCATCTTTCTACTTGCGAGTTTTTCAGATTGAAAGGTCTATCTCTCATTCGATACATAATGTTTTGACTGGAATCACCGTCTCTTCCCAATTGAAACAAGTTGCACAAATGGAATGAAGAAAATGAAAAGACGTTACAATCATACTCCAAGTTGGCGTTTGATCTGTTTCTTGGAAGCCAGGACTCTTTGAAACGATCATGCATTGTACACCGCAATTCGTTCCTTCGTTAAATTTAAACTCGCGAGTCACCGACTCACCACAGAGAGCGGGTTTGGACTGTCAATGATGATTTCCTTCGTGAAATTTAAACCTACCAGTAACCGACTCACCACATGTATCAAGTTTTGATTGTCAAGGATGATTGATTACATTACCATAGAAAAAGTACAACGTCAAATTCATAACAACACCACGTTGGTGAACCTTGCACTCTTTCACCATGACGAAACACTCATTATTATAACTAGTATACTCTCAAAGCTGGAGAAAGGAACATCAAAGTGAATTAAGAAAATATCAAAGTGAATTAAGAAAATATGTTCATTGAAGATAAGAGAAGTGTGTTGGATGGTTCATGGATAACCAATCTAGTATACATTGAATAGGGTTCATGAATAATGTATTAAAATGATGTTTCAAATGGTTAAGCATTGTTATAGTTGATTTCTAAATGTATATGGAAGAATATTTTATGAGGAATCATTTTTTTAGTTCCCAAGTAATATCAATGAAAAGTTAAACACACATGAAGTGTCACTTTTCTTTTCTTATGTAAGAACATGACACACACATTGGTGTGGTTCTTTCAAATGTACATATGATCATAAAGGGGATTGAACTTGTTGAGCATTTATTAAAAAAATATTTTTCAAGAAAATAACGATGCCTTGAACTCCATTGGATTATTTGAAATTGACGATGTATTTTTTTCACATTCGAGTAGTTGGAGGAGCAATATCGATGGATTGTTCCATTAGGAATAAAGAGGAAGTGTTGATACATGGTTAAGAACATTTGGTGTTTACTTTCCACGTGGATCTACCATGTGAAGCCCATGTCAACTCCTATTCCATAATAAAGACAAAAGAAATGTATATGAAACATGTGTGGGCCATAAGGAACCTATTTACTTCAATTTTCAAGAGTTGAAGAAAATGAACAGTTTCATCTCTATGCATAAAATGGTAGATTTGAAATCTAGAATGGGAACTCTATTTTTTCTCACATCAATAATTTTCCTAATATTAGTACTACTCCAATAATCTTGCTTGCTTGTGTGGACAATTACTATGCTACTTAAAGTATAACCAATAGACGAAAAATTAGGTTAAATCAAGTTTAAAATTGTTGTAAGAGGGAAGCAGGTCATACATCAAGAGGGGGTGAACCCCAAAACAACTTCAAGCATGCTAGAAAATGCATGAAATAACCAAAACTATAAGAAACAAGAAAAATCTATATGAAATATAAAACATTGAACGAGGGCATGGTACACATGTAATCATGAGAAACGTCACAACCGCCTTCTTTTCCAACACAAACATAATACAAAAACTTAACAACACAATATGATACAAATTTCACATACAAATATTAACAAACATATATGGAATGGTTTCATGTAACAAAAACAATGGATGGAGTAGGAACCTCCTTTTCGTCCTTTTCATGGTCATATTTTTTTTGAGTTTTCCTAAGTTAAAAATCAGTCAATATTTCCTCTTATTAAACATTGTATTTTCACTAATATCCAATCTATGAATCCAATCACTATCAAACTCAAATGAAATCCATTCTCAAACCCTTGAAACCCCTCTATATACCAATTTGTACGCAAATCCTCATCATTGAAGAAAAAATGTTCTTGCTAACCACTTCTATACAATTTTTGCTCTCCCGAGAACAACAATGAATTCATCTAAAGTATTAGGCTCAATGCCCTTGTTTTGATATCTAACCTTATGTTTCAATTAGGACCAAGCTCTTCTTTTGTACTTTGCCTCTTACTTTGCTTATTTTGAGCTTCGTGTTTATTAGTATATTCTAGCTTCTATCTTAGTTAAAATTTGTATTTGCAACATTGTGCCATTTTGCATTCAAGCACATTACAACTACATACATTTTTGTGGCATGACATACATCCCATCTCTTTAATCTCACATCACTTTCGTTAGATATGGAACTATGCTCTTGTTTATCCTTCTAGGTTTCAATCCAACTTCTTCATTGGACTACTTATGAGCAAGCATCTTAAGTTTCATTTATATATAAATAAACTTAATATCCAAAAAGAAGGTAGTGAATGTGGCCTTGTTTATCCAAGCCAAAATATTTTCCTTCAATTATAAATGTATCAATATCTAGAAAGAAAGCATGTGTGATCTCGCTTCTCACATTAAATCTTGCAAGTTCTAACTACAATATGGCTTCTCCCTTCATAATTTGTTTTTATAATAATGATCCCCATCCAATTCTTCAATAACCCCTCCAAACTTAGCTTTCCAAGGATTGTGCACAAACACCCATTGAACTTCAAAACTATTAATCCAATAAACATTAGGTGAGGAATTAAGTTCTCCTCTCTCACAAAATCACCAATACTATTGTTCTTGTTTTTCAATATGGACCACCTAAAAATATTGGACAATTGAATTTCTAGCTCACCTATCAAAATGAATAAGAGTGTTGATTCGTGCAAATTACTCCAATGAGTTGAGAACTCTAGCAACAAATGCTTTCTTTCTATGTGATTACATTGTTAACATTCAATTTCAACTACAACAAAAGCTTCTAGATGACCAGATTATCTACTAAACTATAGACACTTTCTATTAAAGGTTAATTGTCTTAATCTCCACTCTTCAAAGAAAAAAAACAAATAATCTAGATAATCCATATGCTAATAGTATAGTTACTTTCTTACTCATTCTAAATATAACATAAAGTTTGAAAAAACAAATCTCAATTAAATAATACCACATAAATATAAACTATAAATTATTCATAAAATCAAATAGCAAGATAAACTAAAAATAGAAACTAAACACACTACAAAAATACATATATAACTTGATAAAATCCCAAAAAACTTTTAAAAATTATTAAATGAATCTTTAGAAANAAAAAAAAAAAAAAAAAAACAAACAAACACAACTTTGATATCATAAAAATAACATAAAAACATAATTGCATATCTCTCTTTCAAAATAGCTTGCCAAGAACCAAACAACATTTAGATCAAAACACTATGATATTACGTAAGAACTTTGATATCATGAAAAGGAACATAAAAACATAATTGCATATCTCTCTTTCAAAATAGTTTGAGAAGAACCAAGCAACATTTAGACCAAAACACTATGATATTACGTAATATATTTAGGTTTTCTANAAAAAAAAAAAAAAAAAAACAAACAAACACAACTTTGATATCATAAAAATAACATAAAAACATAATTGCATATCTCTCTTTCAAAATAGCTTGCCAAGAACCAAACAACATTTAGATCAAAACACTATGATATTACGTAAGAACTTTGATATCATGAAAAGGAACATAAAAACATAATTGCATATCTCTCTTTCAAAATAGTTTGAGAAGAACCAAGCAACATTTAGACCAAAACACTATGATATTACGTAATATATTTAGGTTTTCTATATTTAGGTTTTCTAGCTCTCTTTGTTGTTCTATATAACATATTGTACACTGATGTTTCAATATCTTTTATTTTTATTTATGTGTTCTTATCATTCTATATTGTTCAACGTAACGTAATTATGACTATATTTTGTAATTAAATTTTTTAATTTTTATAATCAATTGAAAATTTATTTATCAAATATTTAAGAAATTAAATAAAATATATTTGTAATGTTATATTATTTTATTTATAAAAAACAAATTAAACATAAATATTTAATGAAAAATGAATATATTATATAACTTATTATAAATAAATGGTTATATGAAAAATGTTTTAAAATATAAGTAAAAAATAGCTATATTAAAATTTGACACGTATTTGAAATATAATATATTAAATTTCTAAGAATTTAAATATTTAAAATATATTAATATTGAAGATGGGAATGCAATTATTTATAATCTTTTTATGGTTTTAGAATTTTACATAGTTTTATAAGACATTTTATTGAGGTCTTCATATCAATGTATATTAAAATCATTATAATATATTTTAACAAGTACAATATCTCTTAATCAATTGTGTTTAACTTAATTCATTAAAATATATTTTAATAAGTATAATGTTTATTAATCAATTGTGTTTACTTAGTTCATTAAAAAGGACAAGTTATTTTTCTTTTCACTAAGTTAAGACGTGTAGTTCTATTTATGATCATTTTTTTTAGTTAGATTATATTATCCAAAGATAAAAATTAATTAAATTAATTAACAAAATATATTTTAATACTATTTATCTTATATTTTTAAATATTTTTTGTTTGTTAGTTTGTTCGTGACATGTGTGCCATCAAAATTACCCGGGGATCGCATTCGGCTTGAGCAACACCAACCCTGACTTTAACATCAGTGAGTGCCTTAACAAACACTCTGTCACCTTCAGAGACTTATATTTTTAAATATTAAACTTGGTTTCTAGTCAAATATTATTATATTTTATCTAGTTATGCTAGTTCTATATAAAAATATGACATACTTCTTCAACTAAGGATTGTGCTAGTTCTATATACACATGTAACATATTTCATTAACCAAAATATGTAAGAGCATATCACTTTTGTGTATGTCATGACTGAATCTTTGTTTGACTAATCATTTATCATTAAATATTTCTTACAACAAAATGGTATTTAGTAATATCTCCTAGAAAAAATAGAGAAATAATAAACACTATACATAGAAAAAATAGAGAAATAATAAACACTATACATAAAAAAAAAAAAAAAATAGAAAAATAATAAACATTATGCATGGTAATTATCTATAGGAAGAAATAAATTACAATCTTTTAATAAAATTCTTGTTTATTGAGGCATTTCTTAAGACTATGTATAAGTGATAAGGTGGAACATAATGTGGTGAATAAAATACTTCACTTCTCTCCATGTAATTGTGTTTTTACAACATCATAGCATCGGCAATGTAGACAAAGGATAATTCACTTCAATTTACACTCTAGTTTCCTTCTTATGCCTCATTTATGTTTCATTTATACTCTCTATGCACCATTCATGACACATTTTTTATTCTTTACATTCCTTCTTATGCTTCATTTAGATTCTCTATGCAATCATTCATGACACAATTTTGCTTGCAATCATTTAAAGTCGAAACAAATAATTTCAAGTAATTAAATCTATGTTAGGCATCCAAGATTGTCTTGATTGAGCAGATGTGAGTTTTTAGATTTACATTTGTGTAATAGGTTAAGGTAGTTTCATGTATATCATAATTTTCTAAATATGGATGACTGAAATTGTCTTCAGCATCTGTATACTTAATGTTTTTATGGTTTTAAGGCATATTTAATATTATTAATTAATATAAAAAGTAGAGAATTATATCTTATTAAAATTAGAAAAATTAAATTTAATAAGTAATTTCCATTTTATATAATTAATCACTCAAGTTTCCATATGTAAAATGAGTCCATAATTATTATACTTAAGATTGATGAATTTTCACTTACTTACTCTTTGAGAACAAATTAATGGTTTTCCTAAATGTTATTGTGCACAAATTTGTAAGTTAAAAATCCTTCCTAATTTGAAATTTCCAAATTAATTTCTTTTCTTTAATATTTATTATATTTTTTATAATATCTATTATTTAAATAATTTGTAAGAAAAAAAACAAACAACCAAATTTATAATTTTATTCATTCCTGTATTAAATTATTGAAAATTCTAGTCTCTTTAGAATAATAAGACATTGGTTTTCATTTTAGATATGAGAGATTATGGAGAGAAGAGGTGAAAGTGAAAATATATAGACAAATATAAATCTATACGAATGAAAATAAAGTAAGAAAATATATTATATTTAGAAATAAGTTAGTGGATAAATATAAATGTATTTAAATCAAAATAAAGTAAGAAAATATATTCTATTTAGAAATAATTAGTGGATACATGTAAATATATTTAAATGTGAGGATATAAAAGAATGAAAATAAAGTAAGAAAATATATTATATTTATAAATATTTTAGTGGATAAATGTAATTATATTTAAATGTGAGTATACAAATGAAGAAATATATTATATTTTTATATTTATCTATACTCACTTTTATATATGAAATTAGGGTGAATTATATATGTGTGTGTTTAGCTTTCAATTTTTATTTTATTGGAAGAGGATGGGTAAGTGAAGTGAAAGTAAAGAACTATATTATATTCATATTTAAAAAATGAATGTGAGTAAATATAAATATGTAAAGGTGGCATGAAAGTATGAAAATATTTTATATTTATATTTATATTGGTTGAATTTGGTTTTATAAGATTATTAGTTGGATAAAATGAAAATGAACACAAAAATTGAAAAAATATTAGTTGAATAAAATAGAAATTAACATGAATATCCCATAAAAATGAAATAAATAAAATGAACATGAACCTTTTTATTTGTGAAATGGTGCTTTATATTTTATAGAATACTTTGTATTTTATAGGAAGATTAATAAAATAAAATGAAATACACAAATATAATATACTTGCATTTGTTATCTTTAACCCCACTGTAAACTCAAGAAAACTCAAAATAAAATATTATATAGAAATATTAATTGAATAAAATGAAAATTCACAAATATATTATACTTGTATTTGTGGGCATTTACCTCATTGGATTGTAAACTCAAAGAAAAAAAAAAATGCTCATAAATAAGTAACAATGAAAAAGACAAAACCCAACATGAACAAAATGTTTAAATCTACTTTCAAATTCAAAGTTTGAATAAAAAAATATAAATAAGAAAATGTAACTGATCCAATGTATGCTTGACTTTATTAACAACATCTTAATAAGTCACAAACCCAAAACCAAGAGGGTGTCGGTTCCACAATATTCCAGCCACTTAAAGGGGAAACGACTTTGAAGCATGTATAATTAAAATGAAAATGTTTGAAGATGAAAAGTACACAAATAAAAACTTTTATAATTAATAATTGAGAAAACCTTTTCCAAAACAATTCAAAAGAAGGTACAAAAGTTATAATTGTATAATTGAAATGAAAATGCTTGAACATGAAAAGTACAAATAAAAAACTTTTAGAATAAGGAAACATTTTTCCAAAATAATTAAAAAAAGTGCAAAAGTTTTCAATAAAGAAAATGCATTTATCATATAAGATGACATTCGTAAAGAAAACACAATATTGAAAAGGCACTTCTTATGCGAGAGAAAAGAGTGATGGGCAATAAAGCGCACTTATGGTGGTTTCCCATGAGATCCCTCCAATGTAAAATTCTCCGCTATATTATATTAAGAAGCGAGGGCATTTGTGTTAGCTAGTTGAAGGTTGTGGATCCAACCGACTCTAAAACCAAAAGCAGATTGTTTTTCTATCTATGAAAAAGACATAAGTGCTAAGAATGGGGAAAAACTAATACTAAAACTATGTGATCTTATATGATTAACCCACACTTTTCATGCAATGTTGGTGTTGGAGTGCTTGGGCCACTTCCTACTTTTTTCTTAAAAGGGACTAAGCATGAACTTGCACTATTCTCATTCTTCTCAGAATCCATCTCTATCCCATTTCTCTTTTTCATCCACATATTGTAACGTCATTTCATTCCTCTTTTTCATCCACATAGTGTAACGTCATTTCATTATCAACAGTTTTTTTTCTTAAATAAATCATTGATCAGTTTATATGGTCAGTCATTAATTACTTAATTATAAATTCTATGATAAATTTGTTTTAGCTACTCTGATGAACCTTTGTTTGACATTGTGACTAATGGACATGGTATTACCATGCTAAGTTCAAAGCTTGTTGACTTCCATAACCAAAGATTCAATTCTTATAACACGCCATTGTGCAACATTACACATGTTTGGCAAAATTGCAAGCTATCATATATCCTTATTAATGTTCTTTTAAGAGTTATTGTTACCATAGATTTTTCCTTATTTCTCGGTCTATATATGTGTATTATGTTTCTAATAATTAGAAAACCTTTGTAACAAGGATAACCTCCAATACCGCTTCCATAACTTTCTAGAATTATAGGACTATTACTAATGTATTGTAAACTTGTAGTACTAAATACTTGTATCCATTTTCATATCAATTATTAACCCTTGAAGAATATAGTTGTTATTCTTTTCCCTAAATTTTGTTACTTGATTTATACATGGTTAAACCCTTGTCTCCATACCATATTCTTTTCTTGTATAAATTTTGATATGCAAACAAAGGTTATGGTTCAAGGTCCATACTTAAGCTTTACAAAGACCATGCTTGAAATGAAACATTTTGAATCTCATTTTATAACCATAAATGAAATATTTGATCGCGCATCGTATCATATTTATGAAACAAAACACAAGGTGCTTTGGCTCGATAATGAACTATGGGTTAACTCATAGTAACCATCATATATTCCACCATGACAAAGATATAGTTTATGTCATGTATTGGCACAACTGAAGAGGACTGATAATCCTTTCACCTAAGTCGTACCTTCTCTCTTGATTATGGCTCATTTGGAGAGATTAACTTGATTCATTGTTTCAACTCTTAATGGAGAAATGATATGACTTTCTCTCTAAGACATTGAGGTCTTAGTTTTGAGAGTTTTTCTTTCTCCTAGTTCTTTTAGTGTTCTCCATTATCAATTCTAGGTAAATTTGATTTTCTCCTTTTAGATATCATAGAAGTTATTCATTAAATTCCTTTTCAATGGTGTAGTTTTAATCTACTTTTCATTCTGTTGGTGTGCAGGTCGACTCTTACCTGCACCCTTAAATTACTACAAACCCATGCTGGGTCTTTCTCCTTCGTTCTTCAAGGTAAAGAGTTAAACATGCTAAATCTATCTCTTACCCACAACCTTAAATTACTACAAACCCATGTTGGGTCTTTCTCCTTCATTTTTCAAGGTAAAGAGTTAAAGATGCTAAATATGTAGGTTCGTTCCCTTATGGTAACTCGATACATTGCTTGTACATATGTTTATATTTTAGGAGATTTGATCCTATGATCAACTCCATTTAGAATCTATATTTTCATACGATTTAATTTATTGAAGAACCAATGCTACCATTGTATTGTTTATCCAACCCCATATGTTTTTTCTTCATGCACAACACATTCGACTAGATGGTATCAGAGTACACCAACATCTTCCATACCTTTCACACAAACATGGGTATTAATGAATCCAAGTGGCACATGGTTTTGAAGTATTGCAGTGGCCTACAAAGGTACATCCAAACAGATATGGAGTTCCTGGACATCTATGTTGGAATACTGAGAGGGGTAGGTGAATCAATATGACATTTTTTACCACTTTTAACCACAATATATATTCTTCAATATTTATGAGTAGTGTTCAACAGTTTATCATTAGCATTCAATATATCATCAAAAACATAAATCAACAGTGCATAATAAACAATCAAATAGACACAGTACACCAGAATTTATGTTGAAACCCAAATGGGAGAAAACCATAGAATTATTTTCTTATATATCAAAGAATAAATTCATTGGAAGCAACAACATCCCAATTCTCCAACTGTAACTAGGAGGAGGCTATGACCCCATGATTCTCAGGCTCCAACCTAAAGGAAGCTCCAACTCCCTTTTTTCTCTGGAACCAACAAGAAGGAGGATAAAACCCGCTTTCCTTGCCCCATCCCGTTGCCCTGAAATATAAGTGTAGACCAAATTGTCACTACCATAATCACTGCCACTGTCACATCAACTTGTCATTGTATCCAACCTATCTGTATATCCAAACTATCACATAATCCTTTCACATCAACCTGTCAATGTATCGAACCTGTCACTTTCACTATACCATCAACCTATAACTGATCATAAACATGTGTTATGAAAAACCTATACCATACCATGCATCAACTTTGTACCAACATGCATAAATCATGTACCATAATATATGCCAAATGTAGATACCATAACATCAACGATGAGTATATTTTCATCTATCAATCATGTACCATATACTAGAGCATCAATATGTAAAACATGTACCATATACCATAGCATCAATCATGAATAGACCTATACAATATCATCACTGAAGTGCCTCAAGTGCCTCATGCATATTCCACCATATACCAAGTGTAAACCTCAACCGTCTACCAACATTTCAAGGATATGTCATGTACCAAACCAGATACAAGAGTATACCTCACTCAACCATGTATCCAAGTCATACGTCAATCAAGTGCCAATGCCTCAACAATATACCAAGCATGCCTCAAACATGTACCATAGCCAAACCAACAAATAACCTTCAAATCATACACATAAACATACATGTATCCCTATAGCTAACCTGATATAAGATTCTACAGGACTGTAGCCTTTATTCAGTCTTCAACAAAATGGCACTAGGATACTCCCAATTATTTCTTGTCATCATGGGACTAATACCTCTTGTCACATGGGGCCTCACATGATAGGAACTAGGCAACCTGTGGGGGTGCCTCATGGGACACTAGTTGTCTGACCCACAAGGGGCAGCCAAATTAGGGTTTCCTCATAAATTCTCGCTCTCCTCTGCAACCCCAATACTCCCACACTTTTCACTCTTTATCTACCTCATATTTCTCCATTTCAAACTTTCCAAAAGATCACTTGTTTACTTAGATATATTCAATAGAATGTATGATTCAATGTACTTATGAGAGACTCCTTGAGATGTATTTTTACTTTTTCCAAGTAACTTCTCTCCTTAATCTTAGGGGCTTCTAGACTTTCTTGTTACAACCACTTTACCCTTTCATTAACTGACTTATAACTAAATAGGGGCTTCTTAACCATTATTTGGAGATTCTAACTTCACAAGGCCATAACTCATCAACTTTGAGGAACCACCTATCACCGGAAACGGGATGACGAGGAATATCCATCCATGAATGGGTTACCTACATTTACATTGTCCTTCGTGACATTTTTCCTTGATCAAATCTGATTTCTATAATCATACCTTTAAGGATACCATACTTCTACGAGGGTTGACATCAATGACAACAAATATTTCAATAATCTTCTCATTGGGAGCCACGTATCAATATGTTTTCAAGATCGAGCAAAAATTGAAGAAAAATAATAAGCAGGATTTCAGTTGTACAAACCCATCGTAGTAGAAGCATGGTAAAGGTGTCCCTAACTCCTATAGAAATAGATAGGGCAAGGATGGCCAACCCCATGACCAGTTCAAGCCACAAGCAAATAAGGGTAACGAGAAGTCGAAGGACACTCGAAAGTGGTGCAAGTTCTACAAAATCCCTTGGCACAACACTAATGAATGTCGCTCCAAACATTCATTATTGGCTAAGATGAAATCCTTAGAGTTGGATGTTAACATAGACTCTGATTCAAAACTGGACAGGGGAAAATAGATCGTTGACGTAGAACCTAGTGTCATCATCGTTACCACAAAATATCAACCAGAGGAACCAGAGGAGCCTCATGAAGAAGGGGAGTGCCTCTTCCACTCATAGATGTGGGTGAAGGGGACCCCACTCCATTTCATTTTTTACAGTGGTAGCCAAGAAAACCTAATGTCATTATAGGTCATAAAAGGATTGAACTGGCCCATTCTATCTATATATGATACAACTAACATCTTCTCTAAATTTGTGAATCAATAGGCTAAGATTAGCACACATGATCATAAATAAGCGACCAACCATAGGAGAAGCATACCAGACACGTTGAACCTAACAATGACTTCGCAACCTCGTCCATACACCATCAGTTGGTTCATCCAAGGATGAGACATGTGTGTCACCCAATAATGTTTCCTGCATGACTACATCAAATCATTCAAAGACAGGGTATTGTGTGATGTTACGCTCCTTGAGGTTTGTAATTTTATCGTAGGACAACCATATGTGTGGAAGCATCATGATGTTTATGAATCTAGGCCTTGTAGTGTCATTATTAGTTTGGGAGTTCAATTCTGTAGGGTACTGGAGGCAATCCCAACTATTACAGTCACTTTGATATTTATGAAGCACTGTAGAAAGGTGGTTTCTCATACCAAGAGACTTGTCATGTTTATGGTCTAGTTGGAAGGTGAATGAAATGTCACTGTAACCACCAAAACCTATGCACGAGGTCTCTCTACATAGAAACAACAGGTGGAAAATATCATAGAAGAGAACAAATATATATTTTCCTCATTGATACGAATCTCGAAAGATGAGATATGGATGGATTGAATTCCGAGAGAGGAGGATCTTAGAGGTGTCAATATTGCATGAAAAGAATCATGGAAAAATACATGTAAATGAAGTACTTGGGAGGTGAGGCTCAAAGAAGAGCCTCACCTCTAAAGATAATTACTAATAAATCACTTCGAGCTAATTAATATCACAATGAACAATATAAAATATTAGAGAAGTCAAAATAAGTAACTTGATATTATGAGAAGGTTTGCTAGGACGTTATATAAAATTACAAAATGGTTCATTAGACAAAGTCAAAAAGAGCTCATTAAATGAGTCTCTATTATTAGTATAATAGATCTAACTACCCAACTAACTAAGTAGTGGAAAATAAAACCTGATACAATAATGGGAAGAGATCATTAAATGAGTCTTTATTATAATAATAATAGATCTAACTACTCAGCTAACTAAGTAGTGGAAAACAAAACTCAATACAATAATGGAGAGATGGGATTCTCTTTGACCCATATGACCAACCCGTTATCCCAATTAATTAATGAGGATGTGGGCATCTCCTTGATCCACATGGGAAATCTATTAAATTTATAGCTTTATGACTTTTTGATCCAAATTTAGACCATATACCCCCTTAAAATTCAGATCATTCATCCCCGCTTAGAAAATGATGGTCCCCATCATTTCACCCATGATTAAAAGAGAAACCTCATTATCGTACCATTATGATTACAATGTGAAAATACCCAATGAAGAGAATGATTTTGGGTTTTGTGCGTTTGAACCATAACCATGGGTTTGTGGTTGAACAATAACCTAGTTCACAACAACATTGTACATGAGTAGAAAAATAAAGAAATTTTAATAAAATCCCAAAATTTAAACAAATAATATTGAAAAATCGTGACTTTAGGGTTTGTGAACATCCTTCTGCAAATCTATTCATAACTTCTGCTACGGGTGATGAAATCCAATTTTGTCGAAGACCCATTTGAGATATTGGAGATATATTTCGATATATATATGGAACTTGTTATTAGGTGGCCCATGGAGTGTAAAAAACTAGGCCAAATTTGAAGGGTGCACGACCACACTGGTTACAAACATGTGTTGCTTCAAACAAATATATCTCATAAACAAAACAACGAAATGAGATTACGTGAAATAACCATTTGAGATATTGAAGAGATATTTCTAGCCATATATGAAACTCTTATGTAGTTTCCTGAGAAAGAAGAAAAATCTTGTTGAAGGTGGTGGTCCGCGCAACTTCCTTGGGTCAAATACATGTTGAGATTCAATCGATGATATCTCTCAAAAAAGGAAGAAAAATGAGATTATGTGAAATAACCATTTGAGATATTGAAGATATATTTCCGTCCATATGTGGAAATCCTTCTGTAGTTTCCTAAGCAGGGACAAAAATCCCGTTCAATATGGTGGTACGTGCGGTCTCCTTGGGTCAAATACATGGTGAGACTAAATTGATGATATCTCTCAAACCAGGAAGTCAAATGAGATTCTGTGAAATACCCATTTGAGATATTGAAGAGATATTTCCAATGAGATATGGTAGGGCATATGAAATTCTATGTAGAGGTATTAGCACCTATTTTAAGTTGTATGATTTTAGAGGGTCACAAAGGATGCCAAGGGTTTGTAGAGCAACATGGGCTATTGTAGAGGTTGTGGAACCTCCGTGGGCAGCATGAACACCCTGAAAATTTGTTGAAAATGTTGCATACCAATGGATGTAGTGGATCCATGTATGGATGTAGTGAATCCATGTATGGTTCTCCTTGTAATGGTGAATGAATATCTGAGGGTAAAAACAAAGCCCTATAGTTATTGTGGACCAACTGTGATGCTTACAATGTATGGACTGACAAATGGATTCTGATAGTACCAAAAGGAGGTTGGTGATTGTGGCAAATGTTTGAGCCCGCGACATGCTTCAAACCCTTGTTTTGATGGAGAGTGTACCCTCTCTGATACCACGGATCCATATCTTGGAAGTTGATATATGGATGGTTTGAATGTCGAGAGAGGAGGATCTTAGAGGTGTCAATATTGCATGAAAAGAAGCATGGATAAAAACATGTAAATGAAGTACTCGGGAAGTAAGGCTCAAAGAGGTGCCTCACCTCTAAAACTAATTAATAGTAAATCACTCAGAGCTAATTAATCTCACAATGAACAATAGAAAATATGAGAGAAGTCAAAATGAGTAACTTGATATTAAGAGAAGGCATGCTAGACCTTTATATAGCATTACAAAATTGTACATTGGACAAAGTAAAAAATATCTCATTAAATGAGTCTCTATTATTAGTATAATAGATCTAACTACCCAACTAACTAAGTAGTGTAAAATAAAACCCGATACAATACTGGGAAGAGCTCATTAAATGAGTATTTATTATTATTATAATAGATCTAACTACCTAGTTAACTAAGTAGTGGAAAATAAAACTCAATACAATAATGGAGAGATGGGACTCTCTTTGACCCATATGGGCAACCTGTTAGCCCAATTAATTAATGAGGAGGTGGGGATATCCTTGATCCACATGTGAAATCTATTAACTTTATAGATTTATTACTTTTGCATTTGAATTTAGACCATATACCCCCTTAAAATTCAGATCACTCACCTACTAGGGTGCCTTTGCACTGTCAGGTAAAGAACTCAATTAATTTGACACCTGGTGCTCCTCTACCTACTGTCCCTGTCTACAGATATTTTTTCATGGAGAGAGAAGAATTCAAATGTTAGAATCTAGACCTAATTATGAAGGGCCACACCATACCAATCTCCTCACCTTATGGGAGCCCGATTGCTCTAGTACAGAAGAAGAATGAGTCATGGAAAACTTGTATTGATTACAAAGCCCTGAACAATATCACAGTCAACAATTGGTACCCAATCTCCTAGATTGATGATCTTTTAGATCAACATAAGGGAACTAAATTTTCCACTAAGATTGATATGAAGTCGGGCTACCACCAAATACCAATTGAGAAAACAGATGTGTGGAAGACAACCTTCAAGTCTAAAGAATGTCTCTTCGATTGGTTGGTCATGACTTTCGGCTTGACTAATTCCCCAAACACATTTATGTGGATGATGGATGATATATTACAACCATTCACAAACTCAGTTGTGGTCGTATGTCTAGATGACATCCTCATCTTTAGCAAAACATGGGAGAAACATTTGAAGTATATTTAACAGGTCTTGGGCATCGTGTGACAACACAAGTTGTATGCCAATTTGGACAAGTTCTCCTTTGGCATGCTAAGAATCCAATATTTGGGATGCCTCATGGATGAGAAGGGTGTGCATGTGGATCGAGCCAAGAACCAAGTCATCCATTATTGGTTGGCCCTAAAGACACTAATTGAGATCTGCAACTGCTTGGGCTTTGCCAACTTATACTGCAGTTTTTTGTTTGGTTTCTCTTATATCTCCTCAGACCTAAGATAGGTGACCTTGGGTGGATCCAAGGACAATTTTGTTTGGGCCATGTCACAACAAAAATAATTTTAGGATTTGAAATTCAACCTCTTCTCAGAACCAGTCCTTATTTTCCAGACTTGCAAAAACCATTTGAGATTGAGATAGATGCTTCAAATTATGGTAGCAGTGTAGTCCTCACTCAACATGGGAATCTCGTGGCCTATCATAGTGAGAAATTATCTAATTTTTTTCATAGATACCCCACCTATGACAAAAATATGTAATCCATTGTGCAAAAATGTTGACAGTGGAAACATTACATTTTAGAAAAATAAACTATCATCTAGATTGATAATAGACCCTTAAATTCATACAGAAAAAAGGAAAGTTGCAGAATTCCTACCATCATAAGTAGTCAACGTTCCTGCAACAATTCCACTTGAACATAAATTACAAGAAGGGAAACACCAACCATGTCACAGACTGCCTCATTCGACCCCTGATTGTGGTGTTAAAAAAAATTCTTAACACCCGTGAGTATGAGAACTTCGGGTGGCCACAATTATACAAAGTGACTCTAAATTTGTTGCTACCTATCAGACATTGAGCATAGACAAACCAGGTCCATACGTTCATCTCTGAGATGGACTATTATGCCATTTGATCCATGTCTGTGGTTCTTCAAGTGAGCATACAACTCTAATCCAAGAATCTCATTATAGTCAGGCGGTGGGACACCTTAGCATGGAAAAAACAATGGTAGTACTGCAAAAGCATTTTTATTGGTCCAAGCTTCAACAAAAGTTCTGCAAGTATATCATATCCTGTGCTACTTGTGCCATTTTCAAACACTCCATCAAGAAACAGGGGCTATACACCCCTCTACCTACTCGTGATAGACCTTGGTAGTCAATATCAATGGATTACATGTCGATATGCCTTTAACCAAGCATGGTAATGACTATGTCTATGTGGTCGTTGATTGATTCTCTAAGATGGCAGTTTTGACACCCTGCAGGAAGAGTATCACAGTCGAGGCCACTGCTAAACTCTTCTTTGAATGTGTTTAGGCTCATTTTGGGCTCCCAAAAACCATTATTTCATATCAGTATAGTAGGTTCCTAAGTACTTTATTGTCCATCCTATGGTCGATAATGCACACAAATATTACCAAATCAACTACGTTCCACCCACATATTGATGAAAAAATAGAGGTAGTCAAAAGGTTGATTGTTCATATCACGAGGATGTACAATTCCAAACATACACACACATGGGATGATATTCTTATGTTCGACATTAGCTACAACAGAGACCTCCACAACTCTATTGGCCACAACCATTTTCAGTTGTGCTTGGGGTTCTAACCATTGGACCCCATTGACGTAGCTCTTATCATTGTAGCTGCACAAGAAGAGTGATCGCATGTTCAGAACGAGGCTGATAGAGCAACCAATTTTTTTGAATGAATCCATAAAATCCAACAACAAGTTCATGATAATTTTTAGAAAGCCAACCCCAAGTACAAGTAGCACCATGATCAACATTGGGTACCACACAAATTTTAGATGGGAGATAAGGTATGATTGCATTTTCATAAAGAGCACCTCAAAGGACCCCATCGGAATCTCCACCCACTTTGATACGGGCCTTACATGATCACCAAGGTTTTGGGTGAGAATGATTTTGAATCAAGTATCCCCCTTTTCCTTGGATTGCACCCCGTATTTAATGAAAAACTACTTTGACTATATTTTCCACCAGTCCTAAACACTCTGGATGTGTCTGAGCACTTCACCCCTTCAGAACGAAAGCCTAACTACATTGATTAAGATATAGTTGATAGGATCATGGAAACTAAGACAAAGGGTACCCAACAACAAAACATCCAACTCTATTGGGTCACCAAAGTAAGGAATATTCTTCACCGGGGAATGTGGCTCTCCGGGAGTAAGATTCAACAGAAGTTTCCCCATCCGATACAAGAACTTGACGCAATGAGTACCATTTCTCCCTAAGGAGGAGGAATGATCTAGGTCGATACTGGTGGCCACCCACCTATTCCACCAAATCAGAATGGTTCCACATCTTGGAAATTTTTCTATAGTTTTTTGGTTCCCAAACTTATGGGGTCGTTTTGAGGCCCTAAATGACGTTTTTTGGCGTGGTAATTCCTAGAATATAGCCATAAGTAGATGATAGCCCATTCAGAATGTCTACTTCTTGGCTATACTTTTCCACTGGGATATGAATCACCCCAAACAAAGATTGTGTGCAAAATCTACGCCCCTGGGAAGTTGACGTGTCAACTAATCACTTTAGGGCCCACAAACGTTTTGACATTTCATATTTTGGGGTTAAGGTTTTGGATGTTTAGGATTTTCGCATTGATGATTTATGTTAAAAGTAATTGTGGGTCTCTTTTTTATCATATTATTATGAAAGAACGTAGCAGATAAATCTCTCTCTTCTGGGATAAGCTACCACCATTCTAGATAGCTTGGGTGCTTTGTATTTTACATTCTTTTGTATTCAAAACAGTCATTAATAGAAAATGAGTTTAACAATATTACTATGTTTCTTTCAATATCTTTTCGTGTTTCCTTATTATATCTCTTCCTTCATGTCGTTCTCAATATAATCCAGATCAAATGGATCTTCCAACTGTTGGGGTAAAAACTTTCTCCTCCTTGGAAATGATACCAATCTCAAAGGAGGTAGTATAAAAGAAGGATCTCTATGATCCCTAGGATAGACATAACTACATCCTCTATCAATACCATAAAATCATCATAGTGTGTTGATATAGTTAGGCTACATGTGTAACATAAACTCAACATCGATATGTGTCAAAAAATATAATTGAACCTCGTCATGGTGGGTGAACATGTCCCATGCTCCTATAAATATTTCATAAGAAATGTTTTTTTCATCTTAAAGATTAAACTCTTCAATATCAAGTGGTTGAGCCCTCTCATGTTTACGAGGTATCTCAATCAGAGTATCCTTCACATCATTCCCTCTCATATGTGATTTCACTGCATCCCATTTGTCATTCACCAATAGTTCTTTCATCATCTTAAGCTTACATCATGCCATAGGTTTATGTAACATCCTGCTCTAGCACACTGAGCGAACTTATTCTTTGAGGACACTTACTCACAAGTTATCTGCATTATTATTCTATTAAAACATTTGATTTTGATTATGAGGCGTTATGGGTTGATGACATGTTGTTTTACTGCATTGACATAGATAGGTGCTATTGACTCGGTTTTACTGAGTGTGTAGGATTTTGGACCTCGAGGATGCAGAGGCATTGATGGAACCCCTTGGACTCTGAATCGAGTCAGGGACTGTACCACTGGGGTTTGATTGTTTTACTGTGATATTAGTGCATCTGATTATATATTATGATATGGATATATTCTGAAATGATTTGTTGATGATGCAGGCTGACGATAGCTTGTCGAACAGACTCACATGTGGAGTAAAGGGGTCATGCACGACTACCAGAGATGTTGAGGGAGAAGTGTGGAAAACATCCCTACCACAGCCTACTTGCACTCCCGCCATGGATCGAACTCTGGGTTAACATTTACCTAGTTCGAGAGGACCCACGATGTCATGAGGGCGGACTACAACAGTCGCTCACGATGATTCTAAGGGGCACACAATAAGGTGGGGGACTTATTCCTTAGAGGCCCTTAGTCTCCCACAAGTTCACTTGGCGGAGTATTGACTCTAGGGGTTTTTGATGTCTACCAAGCCAGTCAAGAGGCGAGTGGCACCCTTGGAGCACGTGGTGCATGCTGAAGGGCATGTCATGCAAGAAAAATGGAAAGAGGCGAGTGGCACCCTTGGAGCACGTAGTGCATCCTGAAGGGCACGTCACACAAGGGAAACAAATTAAGGCGAGTGACACCCTTGGAGCACCTAGAGAGTCCTGAAGGGCACATCGCATTGTTGATGATAAATGAATGAACGTATATGGCCTTAGGACGAATAACGTGTTAAGAATTTTTCAAAACAAATTCCCTAATAAAATGTCGCCCAATACGAAAATTTAATGTCTAATTCTAAATTATGCTAGTGGTAAAATTTTATCTATTTATTTAAAAAAAAAAACAACATAAATAATAATTATACTCTTCGATAAATCTTGTAATAATAAGGGGGTAAGCAATTTAAATGATTCATAAAAATTTGTTAGTGTAAAAAAAAAGGGGAAATAATTGTTTTATTGTTTATGATAATTTAAAATTATTAACTGAAAAGGGAAAAAGGAAAAAGGGGATTAAATTCTACACCTGCCAATTTGAGTCCTAAATGAAAAGGAGAAAGAGGTAAATCTAAAATATTTAGGAAACTAGGAAAAGAGGGAAACATAAGAAGAAAAGAGAAACCCAAGGGAAAATGTAGAAAGTCAAACATAGTAAGGTATCTACCATTAAGAACATTCTAATTTAAAACTAAACAAGCAAATTGATAATGAAGGGAGGAGAAGGAGAAGGATCTCTTCTGTTTGCGTAACGTTATGCTACAAAAATCTCTACTTGACTGACTTAGCTTGTGGGAGTTGGGATACACAACTCGGTGAGGAGTGGTAGCTTGACCTTGCGAGGTGAGCTGGGAGCTAGCTGAATGTCTGGATAGTGTGTGTGGCCCCTTTGCGACTCGGGGGGCTAAGGGGGAATAAGAGTACCCCTAGCATTGGCTGGGAGGTACCGGTGAAGTCTCGCCGGTCGGCAAGCGATATTTACGCGGAGCGCGCGAGACCTCACTCAGAGCGGGCGATTAGGCAACGATACGCTCTCTTCATTTTTGTATAGTAGATTGTTGTAGGATTTATGCTTGGATCTGCATGTTTAATGGAGTAAGTAAACTAATTTTCTGGATTGATGACTAATTTTCTTTCATAGCCTAGCTCGATGATTGACTAACTCCCATGGCCTTCATTTCCCCACATGTCTTGACCTTCTTGTGGTGTTTGATTGTAACCATTGTGGTGGTTTTTCCTATCATCCCTAGCTCATCAATCCTTGCCTGGGCAGTCGGCCAGGAGCTTGATCTATGGTCGTCGCTTCAGCGTTAATAGACATACGGATCTCAACGCCCTACCTTTCTGTACGAGGATGATGAGAAAAGGATGAACCTATCAGTCGTCTACCTCCATTGTTGTCCTTGGATGATTGTATCCTTTTGGTTCTCTTACTGTTGTCTTCAATTTGTATTGGTATTCTAGAAATGGAAAAACAAATTGATTCATGTCTGCATTTTGTATTTGTATTATGGCAATGGAAAAACGAATTGATTCATGTTTTCATTTTGTATTGGTATTCTGGCAATGGAAAAACGAATTGATTCATGTCTTCATTTTGTATTTGTATTTTGGCAATGGAAAAACAAATTGATTCATGTCTGCATTTTGTATTGGTATTCTGGCAATGGAAAAACAAATTGATTCATGCCTTCATTTTGTATTTGTATTCTGGCAATGGAAAAAAGAATTGATTCATGTTTGCATTTGGTATTGGTATCCTCGAGATGGAAAAACGTTTTTGCTTTTAAATGTTGCTAGAGATTGTCGTTTTAAATGCCCATGTTTTTCTTTCAAATGAGACTGAGTTTGTTGGTTTAAATGCCCATGTTTTTCCTTCAAATGAGACCAAGATTGTTGTTTTAATTGCCCACATTTTTGCTTTCATATGAGACAGAGTTTACTATTTTAAATGCCCATGTTTTTTCTTTCAAATGAGACCGAGTTTGTTGTTCTAAATGCCCATGTTTTTTCTTTCAAATGAGACTGAGTTTTTTGTTTTAAATGCCCAAGTTTTTTCTTTCGAATGAGACTAAGATTGTTGTTTTAAATTCCCACGTTTTTTCTTTCCAAGTATGCACTGTGTTGTTGTAGAAAGCACCCACAAATTTAGCCTTTTAAATCTTAAATTCACTTGTCGAAATGACCACAGTTTTGGTAAATAAATATTGTGTGTGTGCATGCTGAATTCGCCCACCCTTTTTTTTTCTATTCAATTCATAACTGACTTGCAGTAATGACCATGATTTCACCTTCAAACTGTGACTATGTTTTTCCTTGAGTGTTGGACTGCGTTGATGTTGATTGGATACGTTTTCCTTTAATTGTTGAGTTGTTGTTGACTGGGAACGATTGGCCACCATGTGGGCATTGCGTTTGTGCTAATTTTTCCATGGTGAATTAAATGTATAACAATTAGTTAAATGCCTTACTATTGCTAGATTCATTGCTATGTTATGGTCGCATTAAATGCCTTGATTTTTGCCAGCAAATAAAATGGATAACAGGGAGTTAAATGCCTTGTTATTGCTAGATTCATTGTTATGTAATGGTCATATTAATTGCTAGAACAATTGCTACAACAATGTAAATGGCAATCAGATTCATTCTTTGGATTAAATGACACAACAAGTTAAATGTTAACTAACACCTTAAATGCCTTGCTATTGTTGTATTACTTGTTATGAAAACAATCATGTAAACTACCTTGTTAGTGCGCTTTTAATTGTCGTGTTATTGGTCATGTAATTGCCTTGTTATTTCTATATTAATTGTTACGTAACCTCTATGTTAATTTCCTCGATAAATTGCTCCAGTCCTGCTAATAGTTAGTAGTTTCCTTCTAATATTATTAGATAAATAGTTTTGTTAGTTCGGTCAATATAACTGGACTACATGCTGAGATTTAATTGTTCATAATTGTTATAATGATAGAATTCTACTTTAAGATTGTAAATGTTGTTATTTAGGTTAATGTCTAGTTGGGTGGAGAATTTGGATTAACATAGACTTGACCGATTAGGTTGTGTTAAAGATTAAAATTTGATTGGTAAGTAAGGAATGGATTGCAAATTTTAGACTCACTGGATTGAATTTTAATTAAGGATAGAGGGCATTTATAATTATGGTTTTAGTATTGACCACTTAGATTTGCAAAATTAATTGTATTAACGTTTATTTAGCAGACGCATTATTGTCTAATTGTAACTTGACGTGCCCCGTTAGAATGGAACCCTTGCTAAAATTGAATGTAATCATAGACTAGTTAGACTGGGTGATTGGTGGGGGTGGGGATGATGTCTTGTGGGATAGAATCACCCATTTTCTTTGTCCTCTTGTGTCTCATCAACCTTTGTGTGGGGTAGGTATAGTCTCCCAGTCAGTATTCGGTTCCTAGCTCATCGTAGTTTTCTTGAGTCTTGGTCCCTTTTGTTTTGTGCCAAGGTTAGTGACGCATCTATCACCCAAGGAACGACATGATTCCTAATGAGGGGATTATGGTGCACCCTGGGGATAGCGACGAACGAGATCTTGGTTGGAGTAGGTTCTTTTGTGTGAGTGCTGATGAGCGTGCACGTTTCTGTTGGCATAAGGGTTGAACACCTTTAGGCATTAGATCCACGTGCCTTGAGGTTCTAGTATTTGTTCATCTAAGCCATGATGTGTTGATGGGGGTGTTGTCCCTTAGCTTGTAGGTGTGGTCATGTTTGCGATGGAAGGGTAGTCGTCCTCCTTGTTATTTTTTGCATGTTTTCCAATTGTCTTGAGCCGGTGTGTGGTGTCATAGTAACTTGTTGCCTGCATCGCATACTAGCATTCATCGTCAGTGGTGTGATTAAACTATTGTCGTCGTCACCTTCTTTCCTTTTAACTCTAGAAAAAAAAATGAAAAAAAAAAAATTGGTTCACTTGTTGTCATAACGATGGGGTCGTTACATATGGTATCGAAGGGGGTTTAAACCACGCCTAGGGATCTCTACGACTTTCGTTGATATGATTTGATTATAATGTTTTTAATTGAGTTGACTTGTATGCATGCATGTAATCATGGTTAGAGGATGTGACGGAGGCAGACGACGAGGTGCTAGGGGAGGTGGCGTGATGCCTCCAGTAGCATCTACATCTGAGGGATCTAACCCCCAGGGAGATGAACAGGTTGTCGGGCAGGAGTAGATAGTAGTTGGTGATGTGGTCAGAATGATGAGATCTTTTCAGTGCATGTTTGAGTCATTGATCACCTGTTTAGACAGAGATGAGGCCAGAGCGTTGGCACCCCCTGAGGGTCCACCGCGCGCTCCAGTTAGTACTGGTAGCATTCACCGGGGGCTCGAGAAGGTCAAATTTCCCGAGTTCTTTGGTGCCCCAGACGACGCAGCTGTCGAGGCATGGTTGGAGATTATTGTGATGTGCTTTTCACTTCACGATTATACCTCCAACATGAAGATTTGCATGGTAGTATTCCAATTGAAAGGAAGCACTCTTCTATGGTGGAAGACACTCCTACCGTAGCTGAACATGGTCGTCGAAGACGTGTCATGGGAACTGTTCGAGGAATGGTTCTGAGAGAGATACCTATCAGAGGAATTAATTGAGCGTTAGCTCAACGATTTCAACGCCTTACAACAGGGAGGTCGTATGGTGCTCGAGTACGAGGCCCGTTTTATGGAGCTGCTCCAATATGCTACGCATATTAACACTGAGAAACTTAAGGTCAACAGGTTCGTGTTTTGCCTTAACGGAAACATACATGCCAAGGTTAGGATTTTGATGCCTCAAACCTTGCATGATGTCATCTAGAAGGCCCTCATAGCAGAGGAGGAGATTATTAGGAGGGTTCAGACCAGGACTCCAGCAAGACTAGCAGGGCAGGTATCATCTGGTGCACAACAACATCAGACACAACCACACATACGCTAGGGTATCGTGTCTTCCAGAGGGGATCCACTTTCACTACACCTCGTTGACCGACACCTCTGTCGTGGACACCTTATCGGGGACCACAACATCAGCAACAACATCGACTACAACAACAACAGTTTAGGCCTATTCAACAGGACAAACCAAAATTCCAAGCCGATGGGTTGTTATCTTCTACTTCGGGTACCAGGACTACTAGGCCGAAGAAGGGGTGTTGGACATGTGGAGAGCCACACTACCAGCGTGATTGCCTTGTGGAGAGTACTAGAGCATCCAGATCAGCTGGACCCACTACCGTGGGAGATATGGGCAAGGCCCATCAGATTCATGCAGCAGTGAATAACCACCAGGCAGAGCATTAGTCGACTGTGCTCGAGATGACAGGTACCGTCACTGACCAGACCCTTAGTATTTTGATAGATCCTGGTGTAGTGCTAAAAAGGATTAAGGTAAAGGCAGTCGAACAAGATGAGTTTAGCTTCATAGAGATGGCCTCGGGAGGTAAACAAAAAGTTGGAGGAAAGGTTATGGGTTGTATCCTTAACCTGGGAGATTTTGTCACCAGGGCCAACCTGTATGTCATGATCTTAGAATCTTATGTTGTCGTGATCAGTATGTATTGGTTGGAATCGCATGAGTCGATACTCAACTACAAGACGAAACGATTGGGCTTGGTCGATGATGAGGAACAGAGATGTGTGATTGTAGGCTAGAACCAGGGAGTTTCCTTGAGGTTCATATCTTCCTTGCTGCTTCGGAAGAGCATGTGCAAGGGGTGAAAGATTTATGTGATCCTTGCGTTAAATGAGAAGGGAGTAGTGGAAGGTCTAGAAAACCTTCCGGTGGTGAGAGAGTTTGCGGAAGTATTTCCGGAGGAGTTACTTGGGATGCCTCCGGAGAGGGAATTGGAGTTTACCATAGACCTAAAACCGGGGAGTGAACCAATAGCGAGAATGCCTTATCGGATGTTGACCCCGAAGTTACAGGAGTTGAGAATGCAACTAAAGGAATTGTTGGACCTGGGACTGATATGTCTAAGTGTGTCACCGTGGCGTGCGCCTGTTATTTTCATACAAAAGAAGGATGGGTCATGGAGGCTCTGCATTGACTACCATCAATTGAACAAGGCCATAATCAAGAATCAAAATCTGTTGTGGAGGATTGATGATCTGTTCGATCAGATGAAGGGTGTGACGGTGTTCTCAAAGATCGATTTGCGATCAGGGTACCACAAGTTACGGATTAAGAAATATGACGTCCCTAAGACCGCCTTTAAGATGACGTTTGGACATTATGAGTTTACTGTTTTATCGTTTGGACTGACAAACACCCCAGGTGTATTTATGAGTTTGATGAACGGGGTGTTCCGCGATACTTGGACAAGTTCGTCTAAGTATTCATTGATGATATTTTGATTTACTCTCGAATGTTGGAGGAGCATGACGAGCACTTGTGCTTGGTACTACAGTGTTTGCGAGAGCACAAATTTTATGGGAAGTTGTCCAAATGCTCATTTTATCAATTGAAGATTCACTACTTAGGGCATGTCATCTCCGACGAAGGTATCACCGTGGATCTAGAAAATGTCGAGGATATTATGGAATGGCCTGCGCTGATGAATGTCCCGGAAGTTTGTGGCTTCATGGGTTTAGTAGGATACTATCGACGATTTGTCAAAGGATTTTTGAAGATAGAAAATCTGATCATGGAATTGCATAAGAAAAACAAGAAGGTTGTTTGGTTCGGGAAATGCGTGGAAGCATTTCGGAGGCTCAAGGATTTGTTGACATCAACACCAATACTAAATGTCCCTAACATGGATGCAGACTTCTTGGTATGCACTGACGCATCCAAGGAAGGCTTAAGAGGAGTCTTGATGCAAGACAGACAAGTGATCGCTTACATCTCGAGGAAACTAAGAAGTCATGAGGAGAACTATGCGACACATGATTTGGAGTTGTTAGCCATCGTATATGCCTTGAAGGTTTGGAGACACTACCTTGTTGAATGAAAATTTGAACTAAAGATTGACCATTGTGGACTACAACACATTTTTACGCAAAGCAACCTGAACATGCGACAATGGTGTTGGTCAGAATTTCTTAGCGAGTATGACTTCGAGTTTACTTACATAAAAGGAACAGTGAACCGAGTGGCAGATGCATTGAGTCAGAGATCACACATCTTTTCGGTGCTTCCTCTTTAGACGAATCTATGTGAAAAGATTATAAATTTCCAGCGTGACGATGACTGGTACAAAGAGGTCGAGGGTTTTATTGGACAAAACACAATGATGGTACCTATATTTGAAGGATTTTCGTTTCATAGAAATGGTTTATTGAGGTTTAAAAATCGGATTTATGTACCGCTGAACGACGAGTTGAGGATGATGATCCTAAGCAAGGCTCATAGAGCCATCTACATGGCTCACCCAGGAGTAACGAAGCTGACGACGGACCTTAAACCCTTATTATTTTGGAAGGGATTGAAGGAAGACATAGTCAACTATGTGGCCAGATGTCTAGAATGTCAGCAGGTAAAGGCTGAACATAAACACCCAGCAGGATTACTACATCCACATGCTATTCTGGAATAGAAATGGGAGGTTATTTCAATGGATTTTATTGTTGGATTGCCACTGATGACAAGGAGACATGACTCAATTTTCATAGTAGTAGACACTCTGATGAAGAGTTCTCACTTTATTATTGTGCGTATGACGTATCAGCCACTTGACATATCTAGAGTTTTCATCAGTGATATTGTGAGGCTACATGGCATGCCTAAGAGGATTATATCTGATCAAGGATTCGTGTTTACTGGACGATTTTGGAGGAGTTTCCAAGAGGACTTGGGAACCCAACTTAACTTTAGTACTGCGTATCACCCGAAGACTGACGGGTAGACCAAACGAATGAACCAGACCTTGGAGGACATGTTGCGCATGTACGTGATGGACCAACAAAAGCGTTAGGAAGAATTCTTACCACTGGTGGAATTCGCTTATAACAACAGTTACCAAAGAACCATTAAGATGGCGCCTTTCGAGTTTCTTTACGGGCGACCATGTTGGATGACTTTGATTTGGGATCGGCTTGAGGATAGGGTCCTGGTGGGACCAAAAGTGATCCAAGAAATGGAAGAGAAAATGCAAATGATAAGACAAAGGATTAAAGAAGCGTAGGATCGACAGAAGAGTTATGCCGATGCACACAGTGTCAACCATAGTTACGAGGTTGGAAATCGAGTCTTCTTACAGGTTAAACCACATAAGAGTTCGATCAAGTTTGGAAAGGGAGCTAAACTCTCTCCTAGGTTCGTGGGACCTTTTGATATTGTGGAGAGAAAGGGGCCCGTGGCCTATCGACTAGCCTTGCCTAATTCTTTGAGGCGTGTGCACGATGTTTTTCATGTATTTATTTTGAGACATTATATTAGTGATCCTACACATGTTATTGACATGAGTTCCTTGCAGGTATCAGACGAGGGGGTGCTCACGGCTGAGATGATCCACATCTTGTATCATCGCATTCGACAACTACGACATCGAACAGTAGATCAGGTCAAGGTCCAGTGGGACAACTATAGTTCGCACTCGGCGACCTGGGAGGATGCATATGATATGCGCCAACAGCTTCCATTTTTGTTTGATAGATAGAATTATGATACTGTGATACACATTATTTTAGCACTTATACTATGAAACTTCGAGACGAAGTTTAGACCAAGAGGGGGTGTATGTAACATCCTACTCTGGCGCACTGAGTGAAATTATTCTTTGAGGACACTTTCTCGCAAGTGATCCAGATTATTATGCTATTAAAGCATTTGATTTTGATTATGAGGTGTTATGGGTTGATGACATGTTGTTTTACTGCATTGACATAGACAGGTGCTATTGAATCGGTTTTACTGAGTGTACAGGATTTTGGACCTCTAGGATGCAGAGGCATCGATGGAACCCCTTGGAATCCGGATCAAGTCGGGGAGTGTACCATTGGGGTTTGACTGTTTTACTGTGATATTAGTGCATTTGATTAGATGATATGATATGGATATATTCTGACATGATTCATTGATGATGCAGGATGACGATAGCTTACCGACTAGACTCGCATGTGGAGTAAAGGGGTCACGCACAACTACAAGAGATGTTGAGGGAGAGGTGTGGAAAACAACCCTACCACAACCTACTAGCACTCCCGCCATGGCTTGAACTATAGGTTAACATTTACCTAGTTCGAGAGGACCCATGATGTCGTGAGGGTGGACTACGACAGTCGCTCACGATAATTCTAAGGGGCATGCAATAAGTTGAGGGACTTATTCCTTAGAGGCCCTTAGTCTCCCACAAGTTCACCTGGTGGACTGTTGACTCCAGGGGTTTTTGATGTCTACCAAGTCAGTCAAGAGGTGAGTGGCACCCTTGGAGCACGTGGTGCATCCTGAAGGGCATGCTGCGTAAGAAAAATGGAAAGAGGCGAGTGGCACCCTTGGAACACGTAGTACATCCTAAAGGGCACGTCGTGTTAGGGAAACAAATTAAGGCGAGTGTCACCCTTGGAGCACCTAGTGCGTCCTGAAGGGCATGTCACGTTGTTGATGATAAATGAATGAACCTAGATGGCCTTAGGACGAATAATGAGTTAAGAATTTTTAAAAACAAATTCCCTAATAAAATGTCACCTAGTACGAAAATTTAAGGTCTAAGTCTAAATTATGCTAGTGGTAAAATTTTATTTATCTATTTAAAAAAAATAAAAAAAATAAAAACAACATAAATAATATTTATACTCTTTGTTAAATCTTGTAATAATAAGGGGGTAAGCAATTTAAATGATTCATAAAAATCTATTAGGGTAAAATTTAAAAAAAATGGGAAATAATTGTTTTATATTTATGATAATTTAAAATTATTAACTAAAAAGGGAAAAAGGAAAAAGGGGGTTAATTTCTACACCTGCCAATTTGAGTCCTAAATGAAAAGGGGAAAGAGGGAAATCTAAAATATTTAGGAAACTAGGAAAAGAGGGAAACATAAGAAGAAAAGGGAAACCCAAGGGAAAAAGCAGAAAGTCAAACTTAGTAAGGTATCTACCATTAAGAACTTTCTAATTTAAAACTGAACTAGCAAATTGATAATGGGGAAAGTCATTAAAACCTGTAAGAGAATTTGGGGACACCTAAGAGCAATTCTAGGAGTGACTCTAGGTGGGTGAGGGAAATAAGGGAATTTAATTAATTAAAGAAATTAATTTGTGGAGGAATGAAGGGGATGGGTGAAACTTGTACAGGGAGGAATTTTTAGGATTTAATTTTTAAAAACTTAATTAAATGAGATTTTAGGAAAGTAAGCGACTTCAAAACTCTATATAATGAAGGGAGGAGAAGGATGAACGATCTCTTCTATTTGCGTAACATTACACTGCATAAATCTCTACTTGACTGAATTAGATTGTCAGAGTTAGGATACCCAGCTCAGTGATGAGTGGTAGCTCGGCCTTGGGAGGTGAGCTAGGAGCTAGTTGAATCTATGGATAGTGTGTGTGGCCTCTTTGCGGCTCAGGGGGCTAAGGGCGAAGAAGAGTACCCCTAGCATTGGTTGGGAGGTACCAGTCAAGTCTCGTCGGTCGGAAAGCAGGAGTTGCATGGAGCACACGAGACGTCACTCAGAGCGGGCGATCAGGCAACAATACGTTCTCTTCATTTTTGTGTGGTAGATTGTTGTAGGATTTATGCTTGGATCTACATGTTTAATGGAGTAAGTAAACTGATTGTCTAGATTGATGACTTAATTTCTTTCATATCCTAGCTCGATGATTGATTGAATCCCATGGCCTTTGTTTCCCCACATGTCTTGACCTCCTTATGGTGTTTGATTGTGACCATTGTGGTGGTTTTGCCTATCATCCCTATCTCATTAGTCCTCACCTGGGCAGTCAGCTAGGATCCTGATCTATGGTCATCGCTTCGACGTTAATAGACCTATGGATCTCAACGCCCTGCCTTTCTGTGCGAAGATAATGAGCAAAGGATGAACCTATCAGTCGTCTACCTCCATTGTTGTCCTTGGATGATTAGATCCTTTTGGTTCTCTTACTGTTGTCTGCAATTTGTATTGGTATTCTGGCAATGGAAAAATGAATTGATTCATGTCTACATTTTGTATTTGTATTCTGGTAATGGAAAAATGAATTGTTTCATGTCTACATTTTGTATTGATATTCTGGCAATGGAAAAAGGAATTGATTCATGTCTTCATTTTGTATTTGTATTCTGGCAATGGAAAAACAAATTGATTCATGTCTACATTTTGTATTGGTATTCTAGCAATTGAAAAACGAATTGATACATGTTTGCATTTTGTATTTGTATTCTGGCAATGGAAAAGCAAATTGATTCATGTTTGCATTTGGTATTGGTATCCTGGAAATGGAAAAAACATTTTTTCTTTTAAATGTTGCTAGAGATTGTCGTTTTAAATGCCCACGTTTTGCTTTCAAATGAGACTAATTTTTTTGTTTTAAATGCCCACGTTTTTCCTTCAAATGAGACCGAGATTGTTATTTTAATTGCCCACGTTTTTTCTTTCACATGAGACTGAGTTTAATCTTTTAAATTCCCACATTTTTTCTTTCAAATGAGACTGAGTTTGTTGTTCTAAATTCCCACGCTTTTGCTTTCAAATGAGACTGAGTTTGTTGTTTTAAATGCAAACGTTTTTTCATTCAAATGAGACTAAGATTGTCATTTTAAATGCCCATGTTTTTGTTTTCCAATGAGGGACTGAGTTGCTGTAGAAATCACCCATGGATTTAGCCTTTTAAATCTTAAATTCACTTGTCGGAATGACCATGGTTTTGGTAAATAAAAATGGACTGTGTGCATGTTGAATTCACCCACCCTTTTTTTTGCTATTCAATTCATAACTGACTTGCAGTAATGACCACGATTTTTCCTTCAAATTGTGATTGTGTTTTCCCTTGAGTGATTGACTGCGTTGATGTTGATTGGATACGTTTGCCTTTAATTTTTGAGTTGTTGTCGACTGGGCACGATTGGCCACAATGTGGGCATTGCATTTTTGCTAATTTTTCCACAGCGAATTAACTGGATAACAGTTAGTTAAATGCCTTACTATTGCTATATTCATTTCTATGTAATGGTAACATTAAATGCCTTGATTTTTGCCAGAAAATAAAATGGATAACAGTGAGTTAAATGCCTTTTTATTGCTAGATTCATTGTTATGTAATGGTCATATTAATTGCCAGAACAATTGCTACAACAATGTAAATGGCCAGCAGATTCATTCTTTGGATTAAATGAGACAACGAGTTAAATGTTAACTAACACATTAAATGCCTTGCTATTGTTGTATTACTTAGTAAACTACCTTGTTAGTTTGGTTTTAATTGTTGTGTTAATGGTCATGTAATTGCCTTGTTATTTCTATATTAATTGTTAAGTAACCATTATGTTAATTTCCTCGATAAATTGCTCTAGCCCTACTAATAGTTAGTAGTTTCCTTCTAATATTATTAGACAGACAATATTGTTAGTTCGGTAAATATAACCATACTACATGCTGAGATTTAATTGTTCATAAGTGTTATAATGATAGAATTTTACTTTAAGATTGTAAATGTTGTTATTTAAGTTAATGTATGGTTGGGTGGAGAATTTGGATTAGCATAGACTTGACCAATTAGGTTGTGTTAAAGATTAAAATTGATTGGTAAGTAAGGAATGGATTGCAAATCTTAGACTCACTGGATTGAATTTTAATTAAGGAAAGAGGGCATTTATAATTATGGTTTTAGTATTGACCACTTAGATTTGCAAAATTAATTGTATTAACGTTTATTTAGCGGACACATTATTGTCTAATTGTAACTTGACGTGCCCCGTTAGAATGGAACCCTTGTTAAAATTGAATGCAATCATAGACCGATTAGACTAGGTGATTGTTGGGTGCGGGGACGATGTTGTGTGGGTTGCATCACCCCTTGTCTTTGTCCTCTTGTGTCTCTTCAACCTTTTTGTGGGGTAGGTATAGTCTCCCGATCAGTATTCGGTTCCTAGCTCATCAGAGTTTTCTTGAGTCTTGGTCCCTTTTGTTTTGTGTCAAGGTTATTGACGCATCTATCACCCGAGGAATG
Organism: Picea sitchensis; assembly: GCA_010110895.2. NCBI lineage: Eukaryota > Viridiplantae > Streptophyta > Pinopsida > Pinales > Pinaceae > Picea > Picea sitchensis. The sequence goes on from SNQJ01S0013804.1 coordinate 61,156, forward strand.
ACATGATTTCTGATGAGGGGATCGTGGCGTGCCCTGGGAATAGCAGAAAACGAGATCTTGGTCGTAGTAGGTTCTTTTGTGTGAGTGCTGACAAGCGTGCAAGTTTCTCTTGGCACAAGGGCCAAATGCCTTTAGGTGTTAGGTCCGTGCACCTTGAGGTTCTAGTAATTTTTTGTCTAGGTTGTGATGTCAGGATGGGGGTGGTGTCCCTTAGCTTGTAGGTGTGGTCATGTTGTCGTCGGAAGGGTAGTTCTCCTCCTTGTTATTTTACGCATGTTTGCCAATTGTCTTGAGCCGGTGTGTGCTCTCATAGTAATTTGTTGCCTGGACTACGTACTAGCGTTCATCGTCAGTGGTGTGATTAAACTGTTGTCGCCATTGCCTTCTTGCCTCTTAACTCCTGAAAAAAAAAATGAAAACAAAAAAAAAACTGCTTCGCTTATTGTCGTAACGATGGGGTCATTACAGTTTATTTGTTGACTCAACCTATACTATATATTGATAAATTGATCAACACTCTCTAGCATCATTGACATAGATCGTCAGGTGGCACTACAAATTGCCTAGATCTCCTTGCACAACCAGTTTTTTTGTATAGTGATATCATCGGGGGTGACCCATGCAATCTAATTCTCCCATGGTGGGGGAGATGTAGTATGATGTTATCCACTAGGGGACTCCACAAGTTATATGTAAAAATATATATACATTAAAATATGTTTTTTCTCAAGTGATTTCACACTTTCAAAGTGAAAGATATCTATAATTGAAGAATAATTTCCATATTTAAACCCTACGTCCTATACCTCCTCAATATCCTCCGATGATGCATGGTTTATGTTCGATGGGAGTGGTTCACTACCTCTCTAACTCCCATTACCATGACTATCACTAGGAATGTTTCCTCCTGGATAGAAGGTGGGATCCTTCTGAAAGTAAAAACAAATATTAGTCAACAGTGTTATAATTCACTTATACAACTTAATTTTTTTATTTATTTGTAACACATAGATTTCCTCTCATGGGTTGAAACAATTCTATGATCACTAGGAGGAGGAGCTCAAGATTGTCTAGAGCTCCATCTCTCATGATATAGGACCCCTCATTTCTAGAACAATTTGTGACCAATGTTGAAGATGAATTAGATAGATCTAAAATCCTTTTCTAAATAAGTAATTAAGATTCCATATCATACATCAAAATTAGCATATGATTTACAAGTACCACTAAAATTTCAATTTAAAATATACTATTTCATCTTAGGAGTAGTTTTCAAGGTGTAGTTATGGAAAAAACTATTTACACCTTTTAATGATTTTTTTATTTTTTTATTAAAAGGAGACAAGATTTGAATTACCAACTATTTTGTTCATAAAAGTGTTACTCCACCTACTCCAATAAATTCATTATCATACTTATGGATTAACAGTGCATGAATAAGGGATTTTAGTTCAAGTATAGGGGTTGTGAGTTATAAATACCATTCATATAATCATGTCCCATAATAAGATGGAATGTTTGGGTCTAAATCAAACTCTAAAAACTATCTATCCAGGAATTCATCTTCATCATTTGGTATTTTCATTGAGTGAGATATATGCACTTGAAAAAATAATTGTTCACCTTGATGTGTCATGTACCCTAAACTATTGACATAGGAAAATAAAATTTCTACCTAGGAATGGTATAATTTGTTTATCATTATTTAAATCAACACCGGGTGAAATCATGAAGATGGGTTACACTTTTGCTTGTTTTATGAGAAAAAAAAATAGTATTTTGACAAGTTCTTCAACTTCCGGCATACAAAAGTATTTTTTTTATTTAGAATTTCACTTTACAATAAAAACAAAACTTATGAAGAATTGTGTTAGCTTTCCAATGATTATTTTTCAATTTTTTTTTATCACGATTTGATATGTTAGTTTGACAATTGTTTAACAGTATGTTCCTTAAACATGAAAGGAATGATAATGAGTTACTTTTTTCTACAACAATGTATCTATTATTAAACTTATGTTTTTAAGAAACAAAATATACCGCAACAATCTATAGAGACTCTATTTTATTATGACTATAATTTTGAATCTAACGAATGAATATTATAATTTCTAGAATTTTTTGAAGTAGACCAAGTTGAAAACGTTGCATATTTTAAACGCATGTTTTTATACACCTTGTATCTATCTTAATTTTTACTTAAAAATAAAATTTAAATATACCCTTTTGCAAAGAACAGTTTAAGGATTATGAACATATTTTTTCAATTTTTTTCACTGTATATTTTTAGAGATACCGATATTTCATTTCATCGAATCATAATTTTTGCTGAAAATATTATGTAGTGTTTTTTTTTTAAATTAAATAAAATTAGATAAAAATAAAGAAAATGAAAACAAATTATAAGAATTGAAAGTAGATTCAATTTTGAAAATATTGGTGTCATTTTCGAAACCAAATTCTCAGTATTTGTAGGACTCCACAACCTCCAAAGTTCAGTTAAGCATGGGGAAATTCTCTGGTTTTAGTTTTCAATCCCAATTTCATTTTTTTTGGCCGAAATAATCTTTCGGCCAAAAAACTAATGTTTCAGCCGAAAGACTAAAATCTAACAAAAACCGTCAAAACTGAATGGTTTCCAAGGTTTTCGGCCGAAAAACCATTCTTTCGGCCGAAAGGCAGTCGAACGAATTCTGTCCGTTGGAAAAAATGAAATGACATGTCGTATCGTTTCATTTCACACCAAATTGTATAAATAGGCTTTCGGCCGAACACATTTAACACAATTCATCGTATGGACAGACAAACATAAGCTCGAGGATAGGGATTTCAAAGCATTTCTATTACTGATTGCAGTTGTATTCTTTTCTTTCTTTATTTCTTCCCTCTGTTCCATAGGCTTAATCGGAGGATCGATATCGATACATGGTGGTTTTCTAGAGAACTTAAACAAAGTTTTGAATCATCTTTTTGGTTTTTTTTAATAAGGTAATTGATGTTTGTTCAAGTTTTTATTGGAATAACAATTTATATGTTGAAAGATAAATGTTAAGCATTTTTTCAAGGTGAAGTCTTTGTTGAACATATATTTTACAGATAACTATAAAAGTCATGGGAAACAAAAGTTTGTGCAAGAGAAAATATGATCACACTCGAGATGATACTCGCCAAATCGAACAAATGAAAGAGCTTTATCGGAGAAAGAAACAAGAACATGCAAATATTGAAGAAAGAAATAATGATAATGTCAATAGATATTTTCGATAAGAATAAGTTCAAATAGGTATGCATGCACAAATGATGATCGAGCACACGACACACATCAAACGACTGTATTCAGAAACTACAGAATTCAAAGTATAGAATTCAAATTTAAAATATTGTAAATAACATAATCGATTGTAATTACAATTTGATGTTTTTCAAAAATCATAAATAGATTTGTCTCATAATGTCGAAGAAGACATTGAAACCGAAATTGAAGCAGAAGACGTTGAAACCGAAATTGAAGAAGAAGACGAATCACCTTTGGGTATGTACATAAATTTAGATTAATACAAGATGAACACTCAAGTATATATAACTTAGTGAATTTGTGTTTGGGTTATGTTTTTTAATATAAACTTTAAATTGAAATATGCAGGAGAATCTATCAACATTGATGATGAAATATTAGAAAATGTTGATACTGACAAATTTGGGAAGA
>SNQJ01S0013804.1:64911-92959 GCA_010110895.2 Picea sitchensis
GTACATAAATTTAGATTAATACAAGATGAACACTCAAGTATATATAACTTAGTGAATTTGTGTTTGGGTTATGTTTTTTAATATAAACTTTAAATTGAAATATGCAGGAGAATCTATCAACATTGATGATGAAATATTAGAAAATGTTGATACTGACAAATTTGGGAAGAAAAAATCTAAGCATTATATAAGATATCGAACTAAGAATATGTATAATAATTTTTTCAAAGATGAATCGGTAACAGTACAAGCTCAACTTTTACTTTGTCTATTGAAGTCAAGAAAGTTAAAAGATGCTACATCATTATTGGGTATTCAAAAGTCGACAAAGGATACAAAGGTGCAACCGAATGTCTTTAACAATATAAGTAGTGTATTAACAGCTTTTGGAAAATCTCGAAAAGAAGATGTTCGTGTTGCACGTAGAATGTTACAAACAACAATTTTTTCAGGGAGAAATATAAAAATCATTAGACACGACACATGGAAAAAACGATGGGAACGTCAAGAAAAACATTGCACAAACATAGAAAATTTCGTTTCCAAATAGATGTAAATGATGAATTGGCTTGTTGGACAATGATTTCTAGACAACCCTACAAAGATAGACTTGCAGAAAATGTTAAAGAATTGGCTTGTAATTGTTGGTTGGAAGAATCTCGTGTTTCACCACATACATGGGATGTGTTGCGACAAAGAATAACATAAAATCAATATGAAGAACATCCAAAACAAATATTGTCAATGACACAAATAGAGTTGTTTAATAAGTTCAAAGAAGATCACAAAGAAGTTAAAATTTCCATCAATACATTTGTGCAACAAAACCATGGTTTGTTAGACCCATCATTATCCGTGACATGTATTGTTGTCGTTATCATGTGGAGTTTGAGTTGTATTATGACACTTTTTTGGATTTTGGTAAAACTTTATGGCCAGGTTCACCTCCTCCTTCCACATTCCATGTTTTTATATCTGAAATTCTATGTGAAAGAGAAGATGACGATTTAGTTTACAAAACACAATGTGTTGGTGGAAAGAAATGTGATTGTTGTGGAAATAAAAGTTTGTTTTATTCAAAGTATCATATTGATATGAATGATCAATTATTTTTTAATATAAGAGTCAATTGGAAGAGATATGAATATATGAGCAGCAGAGCTACACATTCTTCAAATGTTATTTCCAAAAGGATTGATTTGAAGGTAGATAAAATCAGCGTGATAGAATTTTTGAAGAATTTTGAGGAATAAATCTATAAATACACCAAGAATTCACATAGAGCTCGATGACAAGATCTACAATTCAAACAATCCCGTGAAGTGTTTCCACCAGGGACAATTTTGTCTGTAGTTGATTTTGCAGAGAATTACACATTCACTGCACAAAAAGAAATACAGAGCGAATATTATCATTCTGATCAAGTAACGATATTTGTCCACGTTCTATATAGACATGCTCAACGGAGTCTTATAAACATAGAAAGAACGAATGATAATCGACATGTTATTAAAGAATATCTCTTTTATATAAGTGATGATCGAGCACACAACACACATTATGTACAACATTGTTTTGATAAATTTTATGATTCATTGAAAGAACGCGAAATCAGATTCAATCGACATTGGATATGGTCCGATGGGTGTGTGGGTTAGTTCAAATATGCTTGATCATTCTACTGGTTATGCCGTCTTCATAAAAAATTAAACATTACATATTGTTGGAATTTGTTTGAGACTAGTCATGGAAAAGGAGAGCACGACAGTGTAGGGGCATGTATAAAATGAGCACTTCGAAGGTATCAGCTGAACTCTCATGATGATCAATTTGAATCTGTTGAACAAGTTGTTGAATGGTGCAACATGGCGCTAAGCCATGAATATAATCCGTTAAGGGATGTGCGTAGGTGTGTCTATATATAAATGTTACATGTATGTACACAAGATATATAAATTTGAACGTGTTCAAATTTATATTCAATCTTCAATCATTTTCTTGAGAGATTTCAAGTTAACAAGTTCTTGTCTTGTGCGGGTATTTTTCGTATGTTGTAATCGAAGATGTGAATAGATCGATCCCATATGATGCTAGTACAATACCTGGGACAAGAAAAATACATTCAATTAAAGCAAAACGTTTTCAAAATGGGTTTGCATTTGATAGACAAAATGACTCTTGTTTTTGTTTAGTTTGCATAGAGGACACAGAATCCATAGATATTTGGGAGAACGAAAATGAAGGATATGTTAAAGCTTGGAGACATATTGAACTTAATGTAAAAGGGAAAATGCACTTGCAATCTCAGAGGATATGGAATCAAATGAAACTACAGTGTCAGTTGATGACGATAGAGTTTCTGATCTTGTTAGAGAAGGTAAAATTTTTATGTTTAAATCTTTTCAAATAACTTGTAGATATACTTGTGTGATAATCTAACATGAATTATTTGTTGTCCAATATATCCAACTATTTGCAGGAGATGTTTTTTCCATGGTTGCACCTGTAGACAACATTGAAAATGTGAAATATTATTTGATGCGATGCATGGAACAAAAGATGAGGCTATTAGAAGATTTTGATGATAATGGTTTTATATATGAAAGAGGATCCATTGTATTGAAAGGATATTGTTTTTCAAGAAACCCATCAAAATGATACTCATGTTCACTTTCAAGACTACCAGTCAGATGTTACAAGTTGTCAATATAGTCATTTTGTATGTGCAGCACGCATAAAGTTAATAGAAGTTTAATCAAGAAAAAAAAAAGTTAGAAAATGAAAAATGTCCAAAGTCGATCATGAACGAATAATTGAAGATGGAATACCATTACATTGTTTTTAAACAAACTTGGCACATGTGTACATTCCAGAATTTTTAATTTTTCATTGAAATTACATTCTATATTTTGATGACTTGTTTTGACTATCTTCAAACATATTTCCAAAATTATGATATTTATAAAAAGGTTTCTATGTATAAAAAACTCACTTGGGAACTACACCCTAATTAGTACCTAAAAGTATATTGTTAATATTTACAACCTAATTAGTATAGGATTTAGGGAACTACTAATTTGTATGGAAGTGAAAGAACCATTTGGTAACTTATACCCCTATCGATACCCAAAAAATATGTCATTGGGTAATTTCACCCTAATTAGTATAGAAGTAAAGGACATGCTTGTGGCACACCTTAATTTACATGTATAGGAGTGAGACAACAACTTAATGAATTCTCATCTTAGTTAGTGCCAAAATTATGTTCTTCGGATTTAAACAAGAATTAATATAATAACAAGGGAACCACTTGTGGTGCACCATATTTGAATAAGATTAATATATAAGTACTTACAAATTATGACACCCCCATTAATATCCAAAAGTATGTTCTTGGGGAATTCCACTCTAATTAGGATATGAATGAGGGTATCAATTGGAAATTTATGCCCAAGTATGTTATAACCTAAATTTGTATAAGAGTGAAAGAACCAAGAACCGCTTGGGGTGAACCCTAACTTTAATATACGATAGAGGAGAACTTAATCTTTTAGGGACATGCATTTTATATAATACAAGTTCTTTTTTCAAGTCAATAAGTGAGGTATCCTTAGGCGCAAGGGATGAAACTAATCCTAACTTAGGCATGCTCACTACTAGGCATATTTATGAGACATCTTTAAGTACTTGATCCGACTAATAGACCCATAATTGTATATCCTTCTAAGCATGCCCCCTTCTAACATTTGGATGAGACTAATCTTTTTTAAAGAAAGCATAGTATTAGGGCACCTTTATGATATGAAATTCTCATTCCATCTTGTGATTGTAAATGGCTCACATGTTAAGAAAAGTAAAATATATTTTAATGAAGTTCATTCGATGAGGTTTACTTGCTTTAGAATGTTTGAACCCATTCCCATATATGTATTATGGAGCCGTCCCCTTCAAACCCATAATTTCCAACCATACTCTTTGATTTTCCCCATGTTCATAAAGGGGCACACATGTTGAGAAAGCATATACTATTATATGTAGGGTGATTAAGTCATGTTAATTACAAAGGGGTCCCTCTCACATGAATTCGTAAGACTTAATGTCCACCTTTTCACATGTTCGATGGGTTTGGTTTACTTTGGAGCCGCCTTGCTACATGCTAAACGATACAATGTCGTGGGTCATCAAGTGGTAATACAAGCACCCATTGAGCGACTATTCCTCGTGGCTCATTCTATTCCATTGACTATTCAAATGGATTGGGCATCATTCTTGTTTGAGGTAACATTAAATCTCTTTGTACTACATAAGGTTCATACCCGCGGAGTATCATGAAGTTCACTTATCAAAGCCAATTGATGACATTGAGGAGTTATACATTTTTCGTACCTTCTAGAATACAAGGAATATTATTTTTTATTGTAAAAGGTCAATCTAGAAACTCTCTATTTAAAGATAAGTTCCTTCACTTCTTACGCATGGTTGGATTTGCGAGATTCTAGCAAATTCTAGTGATGGATCACCAAGATACCCACTTCTAACTTCTAAATGGAACTAACCCTTTCTCAAGTATGTGCATTACCATGAAATCTTTATGATACCCAATTACATTGATAGAACCATTAATGTAACCTCTTCTAATATATATGAAGGATTCAATATCAAATTTAACCTCTACATCTAATTAAAAAAAATTAATTTAAAGTATTTTTTTTAATTGAATTGTTTTTTGATATAAACATTTTATGTTTCACAATTATTATATATAATTATTCACAATGTTAATTTATATTTAATTTAACAAATTTTTTAATATAGATGTAATGCTTTATAAATATTAAGTGTCACAATTATTTTATATAATAATAATTTATTTTTAAGGTCATGATATTTGTGTCGGAGATTTTGTTGTTTATAGGATAAGAGATTTTCCCTTAAAACCATTTGATTGTTATTATTTTATATGATAATAATTTATTTTTAAGGTCATGATATTTGTGTAGGAGATTTTGTTGTTTATAGGATAAGAGATTCTCCCTTAACCATTTGATTGTTAAGGTGTATGGAGATATATAACCTTATTCTTTAGTTTTGACCACATGACTTCCAAAGAAAAAACACGAATTTTATATTTACAATATTCACTTTATAAAAAAAAACATGAATTTTATATTTACCATATTGATTTATACAAAAAATTAATTTCATGTAGAGTAAAATAAAAGTTTATACACAAATTTAATGTCATGAAGTAAAACCAATTATTAATGTTGGAGAGGTATAACACTCAAACTATTTCGTGAATTCCATTCCAACTATATTGACTTGAAGTAGTAAGATAGTGGTATAATGATATAAAGAATGAAAAAATTTTAAACACTATTTCCATTGACCCTTACTTTTTTCAATAGTAATTTTTTTTAATAATATTGCATTAGGTTCAAGGGTATATGAACCTTTAGGTGAATATCTATTATATCTTTAAGCATTTTTTTAATGACTACATGATAAAATTAAAGAAGAGTTGATCATCTCTTCCATTTTAAAGTTTTATTTTATTGTCATATCATTTTGAGCATTTTATTTTATTGTTAACTTTGCCATTTTTTGCCAATTTGTCACATCATTTTGAACATTTCATTACTAGTTAACTTTAACTTTGTAACATCATTTTGCATTTTATTTTATCGTTAACTTTGCCACTTTTTGACAGTGCATAGTGAACATGAAATAAAACATTTAAATTAATACATTGCAGAAGAGTATTTAAAAGTTTGATGCTTAATTTAATGCATTGTAAACTTTGCCACTTTTTTTCCATCAATTGTGAGAAATCAAATATGAGACAAAAATTGCTATTTTGAATTCCAAAATTATGATATATATATATATATATATATATATATATATATATATATATATATAATCAAACTCACGAATAGTAACAGAAAAATACATAAGTTCCACATCCGTTTTAGGATGATAACAAAAATTAAGACATATAACTCCAAAATTATGGACTCTAAGCCATGTCTTTAAGACACTTCATACACATAAGAGTCAAAAATTCAAAATTCAAAATTTACAATTCAAATGTCTTGAGAATAATATGAAATTCAAAAATGTCATTTAAACAAAATTGACATACATACCTAAAGAGTTAAGTCTCATCCTCCGACATACTCTTTCCCACAAAATATGTGTAAACATATTTTCCACCAAATATAATTTGAACACATGTAACAATAAAAAAACAATAATAAAAAACAAATAACACACACACACACACACACACATATATATTGTACAACTAAATTTTAAATAAATCAATAAGAAATAAAACATACCCAACCAGTTAAATAGATTTAAGATAGAACTACTCTCAAATACTCTGAATAGTAACACTGAAAAATACATAAGTTCCACATCCGTTTTAGGATGATAACAAAAATTAAGACATTTAACTCCAAAATTCTGGACTCTAAGCCATCGCTTCAAGACACTTCATACCTGCAAGTCAAAAATTCAAAAATTCAAAATTTACAATTCAAATATGCGAAATAATATAGAATTCAAAAAATGTCATTAAAACAAAATTGACATACATACCAAAAAAGTTAAGTCTCATCCTCCAGCATACTCTTTCCCACAAAATATATTGTAAACATATTTTCCACCAAATATAATTTAGACATCTGTAACAATAAAAAACAATAATAAAAAAACAAATAACACACACACACACACACACACACATATATATTGTACAACTAAATTTTAAATAAATCAATAAGAAATAAAACATACCCAACCACAGTTAAATAGATTTAAGATAGAACTACTCTCAAATTAAGAGTACATGATTTAAACAATCTGTAAATCTTATCTTTAAAAAAATTTAAAGAGAAAAATTATGTTCTTGGTAAAAAAAAATGTGAGATAGAGTTAGATAATAATATGAAAATAAATATAGAACTGTGAATGAAAAAGGTTCACAAATCTCCATACTAAGATATTCTTCCAATGAAATACTTATCTCCTTGTGGATAAAGTCCCAAATCTTTCATGTGAAATTCTCCTTGTGGATAAGGTCCCAAATCCTTCAGGTGAAATTTCCATCCCAGGTAATGTTATTGTGTTCTTGGTAAAAAAAATTGTGAATTAGAGTTAGATAATGATCTGAAAATAAATATAGTGTAGGAAGAAAATTCACAAATCTTCATATTAAGTCATTCTTCCAATGAAATACTTATCTCTATGTAGATAAAGTCGAAAATCCTTCCGGTGAATTTATCCTTGTGGTTAAGGTCCCCAATCGTTCAGAAATTCTCATCCCAGGTGATGTTATTTGATCATATTTACAGAGCAATAAAATACTAATCTCCTCAACAATTAAATACTTTTCTCTTCTTTTGAAATGGTCATATAATCAAATTCCACAATTCCCTTTCAAACTAAAGGACTCATAATTCTCCATATTAAGCCATTCTTCCAAAAAACAACTTTTTATCTAAAAAAATTCACAAATCTCGATTTTAAAAACAATTCTTTCGAAAAATACTTATCTCCTGTTTCTGCGGTTGAATAGATGTTTTCATATAATCTTGCATGTACAAAGAAAACACAAATCTGCACATGTATATTAAGTAATTCTTTAAAAAACATTTAAATGGAATGTATTCATATTATTTAATATAATGAAATGTTGTTTGAAATTATGTGTGAGCTAGCTCACACATACAATATGTATGAGATTATTTGTAAATATAATTGAATGTTGATTTTTGTGATTAGTAACCAATTTAGTTAAGAGTTTGACAAAGACAATACCTTGGCAAGAAGGAATTCACTTCATTGTAGAAAACACAAATGTCCATACTATGTCATTCTTGGACAAGAAAGCAGGGAATGCAATCGAAGAAAATTTAGAAACTCTCTCTTTTCTGATGTGAGATAGAATCTGTTCTCAAATATTCAAATGTTCAAGTTCAAAATTAGGTCTTCATCATAATCTAATCTTAAATAAATTTGAATGTACACCATTTAAGACAACGATAAACTTATCTAGGGGTTCTATATATTTCAAAACAATTGATCAAGGCATTGAATATGAAATACTAAACTAAAAATTTGAGATAAAACAAAATTGATAAAAGTAAAAAACATACATTTATGAATCATCTTGAATGAACACATCCTTCCAAAATCCGGGTCCATCCTCCTCAATCCCAGTCTCCCTCCCAAGCATACTCTTAGGTACTCTCTTCTCCACATTAGCCTATATAACACATTTCCAATTTTACAATTTTGAAAAATTAAATTTAAATGAATAGAACACATTAAATTTAAATGATTTTAAGACATTAAATGACACCTATGAACTCCCACCCTCTTCAAAATCTCCCAATGAGAATTGAAACAATTGAGGCAAGCCTACCCAAGTAGTAGAAGATGGAATAGGGATCTGTGAACAACACAACTAAGAACTAAATCTAGGATTCAATGTTTTCACAATTATACAAAGTTATAAATTTTGTTGATATTTTATTCAAAAGAGTGGAAATTGAACAACTATTAGAAAGCACATACCTGATTCAACCCATCCAAATTTAGACCTGTCGAATCAGGTCCCCTACCTACTGGAGATTCATTCAACATATCTCCAAACTGAAATTAAAAGTAAACTTGATTATATAATGACATCTAAATCTAGAATTAGAAGTAAACTATCAGAAAATGTGTCAAAGTTTTCATAACTAGAACACATACCAATTTGTGGTTTGGGTCATCATTATTAATGACCTTCTTACAACTATCCTGCCAAAATTTTGCATACTCCAAAACATCTTCTGCTGACATTGTAGCTAAATCCTCATCTATTTTATAAACAAATGTGGCCCGGGAACTTGCTTCTACTCGCTGGCGATTCATGCCAACATCAACACCATAAAAATTGCTTCCAGATTTTCTCTGATTGCACTCTTGGCCTCTTTTCCAACCTATGATGTAGCCTACAACTCTGAAAGTGATGCAAATTCCCCAGTTGGGAGAGGTACTAAAGGTTGTGGAGGCTTCAACACTACCACACTTCGATATGCCCGTTTGCAGTCATATGTACGTCCTTTACCAGTCCCATAATATTTGGATGATAGGCTAGTGTAATTAGGGTGCATATGCAAGAAAAATTCTGCAAAAAAATGTCTTGCAAAATAGTGTGGAACCTCATCGTTCCACGACAATTTCCCATAGGCCGCCAAAAAACTTGTTATACAGATTTCCTACATTGTCAGGGTGCTTAAAATATTGCACCTTCAACATCTTCCGCTTTGGGCCCTCTTTGAAATTGAACATGGAAATTAAATTTTACTTTGTAACTCTATTTTTTATTGTCTCTCATTTATCAGGACCCATCACCTCTGACTTTCGCCGCCTCATTAGATCGACAAAAATGTTAGTGGTTGGCCCCATCTTTTGATATGAATCCATAAAGTTTTCCAGTGAATGAAAAATAATTTGCAAACTTTGTTTTCTCTCCTGAGGGAGTTCCAAGACCACCAAATCATTTTCCAACCTCTTTTTAACACCTAAGCATTTCTCAAGCATCATTGCTTAAGTATTCCCTTTCCATAGAAGTTCATTGCCAACATCTGAAGGATAGGTGGATGTTGGCGTGTAATCTTTTGTTTCTTCATAACGCGGCCTCCTAAATCCACATTCACCCTCTGCACCGACATTTTAATCTTCGTGACATCCACTCTAATTGTCTCCCCTTGCTCTAAATTGATTTCCTACACACACATTTGAAAGTAACTTCAAGATTTAACCTCACATAAATTTAAATACAAAAAAATTCAACAAAAATAAACAAAATTTAAGAAACTTACCAGAAATATTGTCTTGTCCAGAGATATTCCCTACATTCTCAGGTGTAGGATTAATGATGTGCAACCTATCAAAAAAGGTTGTATCCATAGAACTGGCTTGAGCAGGTTTTGCAGTTTATCTATTTACAGACTCATTTGAAAATCTCCTCTGACGATATTGTTGTTGCTCACTCGGAGTCTCAGTCGAAGAAGGAGTTCTTGTTATTCCTTCTTGAGAATGCCTAGAGTGTTTGCAATGAATGTTTGGAGAATACCGTTTCGACATCACTCCTCAATATCTATCCACAAAGAATATTTTATCAATACAAATCCATAGATGTACACAAGTTAAAGAAATTAAAAACGCATAGATAAATCAAAGTTTTAAACAATCAAGCCGCAAAGGTACTCGCTCATTAGAAGGCACAAATACTAGACATTCATCCATGAATCAATCAAATCAAAGATAAGTAAGGGGCCCATAAATAGCATGGAAAATTATTATCCTTCACTCATCATCCATGCACATAAAAGAAGGGAATTTGAATCTATATGTCTTTAAACACCAAAGTGATGACCATCGATTCGGTTCCTAGCCAACTGCTTAGGGATAAGTGACAGAAGATAAAACCACAAAATTTTCACAATAATCAATCAAACCCACACATAGAAGTCATTGAAATCAGAAGTTGGGTTCACCAAGGGACTATCATTCCACTCGGAGGTTTATCGTTCACAATCCACATCAAAGAAGAAGACGCAAAGACTAAACATTCATCCATGAATCAATCAACTAAAAAATAATTAAGGGATAGACAGCAGGACAAATTCTTATCCTTCACTCATCGTCCATGCACAAAAAAGTAGGGCATTTGAATCTATAGGTCTTTAAACACCGAAGTGACGACCGTTGATTCGGCTCTTGGTTGACTACTCAGGCACAGACTGATGACTAAAGGGATAAGTGATAGAAGATAAAACCACAAACTTTTCACAATAATCAATACAACCCACACATAGAAGTCATTGAAATCAGAAGTTGGGTTTGCCAACGGAATGTCTTTCCACTCATAGGTTTATCATTCACAATCCACATCAAAGAAGAAGACGCAAAGACTAAAAATTTAGCCATGAATCAATCAACTAAAAGATAAGTAAGGGATAAATAGCAGGACAAATTCTTATCCTTCACTCATCATCCATGCACAGAAAAGAAGGGCATTTGAATCTATAGGTCTTTAAACACTGAAGTGATGGTCGTCGATTCAGCTCCTGGCCAACTACTCAGGCAAGGACTGATGACTAAAAAGATAGGGGATAGAAGATAAAACGACAATCTTTTCATAATAATCAATAAAACCCACATAAAGAAGTCATTGAAATCAGAAAGTTGGGTTCACCAAGGGAAATCAATTCAGAAAAACAATAAGCACGTGGATTCATTAAAAGTTCCCTATGGTTGGATCCACTAAAAAAATGCATTAGAACATTTCTTTAAGATTCCTTAAAAGTTCCCTATGGTTGGATCCACAAAGACCACATATAATGTAATGCACTAGAATCCCCAAAACAAAGAGTTTAATCTTCATAACCTCAGACACCCATGTTTTAATCACAATGAGGTGAAGGTCTTGCATGAACACGGATTATATGCCATTGCTTTAAACTTCCCATTAGCATTATTTAAATGTCATTTAGTTTTTATACTAATTCCTTTATTGTCATGGTAAATGGGATGGGATTGAGGGTTGTTTGTATTCCTAATATAAATTAAGATGAGGTGGAGAAAATGTAATATAAATGTGATAATGTTATATTATATAACATATGAACTGTGCCCCCTGGATGGGGTGCCACGTTGCAGAGAAAAGCCACACGAGACAACGCTGGGATGCACCATTAATACATCCACTGGCGACCATCCCCTCAGTAATTAACCAAGCATGAATACGTGCAAAAAATTCCAGGCGATGAGCCCCTTCGCGCAAGTGATCGATACAATGCACCAACACACTAGGAAGCAAGCTTTAATGGCCATGGCAGTCGTTGTTGTCCTCCTCTTTATCACCCACCTTAACAGAATTGAGAGACATTCACCCATTGCAGCGTCGAGTGCAGAGTTAATTTTAGCAGAGCAGTAGTTTGCAGACCCACTGGAGCTCTGGAGCAGAGCCTTCCACCCGCAAGGAACCTTGGTCATCTCTAGGGTCTCCATTATGCCTAGAGAAAAAGGTAAGCCGCACAGGGGTACATCTTGGTACACATCCGAAACTCCCTGCCAGAGACAGAAGAATTTTGAGTAGGCATTAGCCATGGCGTCCTTGCGAAGGTGTAGGAAACCACAAACGCCTCCAATGGCATACGTGGAGGAGATCAACCTGGAAGACACCATGCAAAGCTATCCCAAACTCCCGCTATTCACAGTCCCGGAAAATTGGAATCCACCCACTGATTTTGGCACTGAGGACAAGATTAAGCCTTCGGGCAAGCTACTTGGTTCCAGTGCAAATCGCCCAGCGGAGAATTTTACCACCTGCTATGTTGAAGAAGAGACCTTGTCATGCACAAAAGGAAGCATATACTCACCCCCTGGTGCACCTATGGAGGAGGCGACCCAGCTATCCAACCGACCGACACATCACGATTGCATAGCACATGCAAGTGAGGGAGCAATAAGGCCCAATCCTCCAGCCTCTGTTGATGGCCACTGGCAGGACCAACACCCCTTCACCAATTCAGGGTACCTAGCTCTAATATTTGATATGCAGAGCCTGTTGGATGACCAAATCTTCCACATTACCCGAATCGACCATCGACTCGACATGTTGTTCGTTGCTCATCCCAGGACTCTCCCTAAATGGAAATTCCCTACATGCGCGCAAGCTTACGCATTTCCAGTAGGATGGAAAAAGCACGGGGACGAGGACGAGATGACTGGATAAGAGGTTCAATGATGTTCTTGGTTAGAATTTTTTTTCTATTTCTGAATCAGGCTTTCGCCCATTTAGATCTTAGCTATTTTGCAACTAGTTTTTTGGCATACAGTTTAAACTTAATGGATAAACGTCCTGGTTTCCTTCGGGCGGGACGGTACTTTGATAGTTTTGCATGCTGGGAAAAAAATGGCATAGGATGCCCAACTGTCTCGGTTTCCTATTTAGGCAGGACAAGTGGCATCATAAACAATCACTGTAACTTGACACTGATAATATAACAGGTTCTATCCTTTTTTACTTTAAAAAAAACATCTGAACTGTGCAAATGCTATATTATATATTTGTATCACTTGAGAGATTTAAGGACAAATTGTTGGATAGTTATGGATATAGTTGAACTAAATACATAACTGTGAAATATTGTATGGTGACCTAAAGTTACATAAAGGGACCTAATTTTACTATAAACTAAGGGATTTCCACTAAGGGATACATAAAGGGAACTATTTTTACTATCAACTAAGGGATCACTCTACAAAACATTGATATATCATTAAAAACACTATTAAATTGAAATTCAATGAAATATCAATAGTTATGAAGAGTTTTTGTTAACTAGACGGTAGGGATAAAATGTTATTTCTAACATAAAAAATCCCATATGATATGGGTTTTCATTAGGAAATGTTTCTGTAATGACCCCATCGTTACGACAAGAAGTGATTTTTTTTTTTTTTGGCAAGAAGGCGATGACGACAACAGTTTAACCACACCACTGATGATCAATGCAAGCACGCAGTCCAGGTGACAAGAAACTATGAGTCCTCTCACGATCACAGGGGCAACTAGGCGAAACAAGTGTAGGACAACAAGGAGAGCGACTACCCGCCCGATGCAAACATGACCACGCCTACAAGCTAAGGGACAACATCCCCATCTCGACACAATAGCCTTGACGATCAAGACCCGAACCTCAAGGTGCGTGAACGGAAGACATTAAGTCATTCCACCCATGTGCCAAAAGAAAACTTACAACGCTCGACAACACTCACACGGAAGGCACCGACTTTGGCCAAGTTATCATTCGCTACTATCCAATAGGGAACGCCATGATTCCCTCATCAGGAATCATTCCGTCCCCTGAAGATAGACACATCAATAACCTTGGTGCAACAATCCTAACAGGACCAAGGATTCAAGAAAATCCAGTGCACTAGGAGGCGAAACAATTGACACAAGACTACAGCCAAACCCCAACAATAGGTCGATGAGACGCAAGAGGAAGACAAAAAGGGAAGTCGCAAGACAATGCATGACTTCGTCAACAACCCAACCCTTTACTCAGGTCTGAATCAATCAACAGTTACAATTGTTTTGACATTGATTATCCCTCTAAATTTAGCACGTCTAACTTAAAAACTAGTTTTTAACTTACCATCTGATAAACATTAAACACAAATCCAATCGACCATTCTACCTTACACCTCAGTCATTCATTTCAATCTAAATAGCATTACCATCGAATCCATTGGCAATTCTACAATACATTAAATTCAATTGAAATAGTATCAACTACGAATCGATTAGGCAATCTGCATTATAATAAATCATTAAATACAATCTGATTAACCTGAAATTCATATCAATCAGCAAGTCTTCTTTAATCAATATTAAACCAACTTGAAAAGTCTAAGTTAAATTAAATTAAGAACTGTTCATGAAAGAATTAAGGTTGTCTAATCAATTGAAGGTTGTCCCAACCAATTAAAGACAATTATGCTATGTTTAAGGATGTTAAACATTAAAGGCGGTTCTAATCAATTAAATGTTTCCCATGACGAAACTGGAGGTCTGGGAAGGCTATCATCTAGCCACTATAAGGGAGCTGTCAATTATACCTATGGAAAAATCGTTGTACCTACACACCAAAAGGGAATTGTATTGTGTTGTTTATAAATAAGGCAATCATTGTACATACATATCAGATAGGAATGACATTGTTGTCATAAATAAATATGGATTATCATTGTACATATACACCATATAGGAATGACATTGTTGTCATTAATAAATAGGGCAAATCGCTGTACAAAAACGCCCCAGATGGACACTACGATGTCAGTCATTATTTAGAAGAAATTCACTGTGCAAAATGCACCAGAAGGGACACTTTATTGCCAAATTAATTAAGAAAAAATCACTATGAAAAAACGCACCAGAAAGAACACTAAATTGCCATCATCATTCAAGGAAAATCATTGTGCAAAAAAACGCCCAGGCTGGGCACTTCATTGCCGAATTATTTAGAAGAAAACCACTGTGCAAAAACGCACCAAAATAACACTAAATTGTTTTCATCATTCAAGGAAAATCACTGTGCACAAAAACGCCCAGGATGGACACTTCATTGCCGAATTATTTAAAAGAAAAACAATGTACAAAACGCACCAGAAAGAATGCCAGAAGGAAATTCACATCGTTATCTTTTAATATATGATTCAAATCATTGTGACCAGATAAATTCGTGGTGAATTACTGGGGAGGGAAATGTAAAATATGAGATAAAAACGTTGGTGTGTTCAGTGAACAGACGTTGTCAATCAGGGATTTAAAAAAAACGTTGGTCACTGGTCCAATTCACAGAGATATTAACATACAAGTAAATCAGATCGTTGAGTTTAAACAGTTAAACTTTACTTTGGTTAAATCATCCCAATAATTTAATGTGTTGATATTATCCATTCCATAAAATTCCCATAAGTAAAATTCTTCTTAACCAATACACATGGGCTGTATAAAACAAAAGGAGTGTAGCCTTGCCAAGCGCCTGGCAATCTAACTCCTGACCAGAAAAATAAAAAGGGGTTTTGCTGTGCATATTTGCCCCCAAGTCAACGAAGTGAATCCAATAAAAATAGTGATCACCAGGCAATCAAAACGATATATAAAAACACAGGAATGTCGAGCAAGATATAAAAAAACACTGATAGGTTTAATCAACACATTTTTCCATTGTCAGGATGCTGAATATAACAGAAACCGCACCAAAAGGGGAAATATATTGCTGTCAATAATATAAAAGTAAATCATTGTATAAACATCCTAGCAAATAAAGGAATAAAATGATTTTCTATAAGATATAAAGAGAAGACAAACCATTCAATGTAAACGGGAGACGTTCTGGTTCAACTCAACATCATAGAAGAATAAAAACATAATCACTCTACAACTCGTTACTACACAGACGAGAAAAGATAAACCCTCATCATCAATCAATAAATTGTTGGGTCGAATATCCGCATCAAGGCACAAGACAATAATCAGCCAAGGACAACCATCATAGGTAGCCGACTAACAGGTTCCTCCTTCGCTCATCATCCTCGCACAGAAAAGCAGGGCGTTGAGATACATAGGTATTTTAATGCTAAGGAAACAACCATAGATCAGGGTCCTGGCCGACTGCTCAGGCGAGGACTGAGGAGCTAAAGACGAAAGACAACAACCATTAAGGACACAATCAATCACAGCTAGGTGGTCAAGACATGCAGGAAAACGAAGGCCATAGGAGACAACAACCATTGAGCTAGGCTAAGAAAAGTTTCATTCATCATTTAAAAAAAAAAAACATCAGTTTACTTCTCCATTAAATAAGCAGACCCAAGCATAAGTCCTAATATATTCTACCATACAAAATGAAAATAGTGTACCATTGCCTGATCGCCCACTCTGAATGACGCTCGCGCGCTCTGTGCAACTCTCTCTTGTCGACCGATGATACTTCACCGGTACCTCCCAACCAACGCTAGGGATACTATTCTTCCACCTTATCCCCCCGAGCCGCAAAGGGGCACACACACTATCCAGAGATTTCGACTAGCTCCCAGCTCGCCTCGCAAGGCCGAGCTACCACTCCTCTCCGAGCTGGGTATCACAACTCCCACAAGTAAATCAGTCAAGTAGATATTTCTGCAGCCTAATGTTATGCAAACAGAAGATGGTCCTTCATCCTTCTCCCTCCTTCATTATATAGAGTTTTGAACTTCCTTTCTTTCCTAAAATCTCATTTAATTAAAATTTTAAAAATAAATTCCTAAAAATTCTTCTCCGTATAAGTGTCCCCCATCCCCTACGTTCCTCCGTTATTTAATTTCTTTAATTAATTAATTATCATATTTCCCTCACCCACCTAGAGTTACTCCTAGAATCACTCCTAGGTGTCCCCAAATTCCCTTACAGGTTTTAAATGCTTTCCCTATTATTAAATTGCTAATTTTGTTTAAATTAGAAAGCTCTTAAATGGTAGATTCTTTACTAAGTTTGACTTTCTGCTTTTTCCCTTAAGTTCCGCTTTTTCCCTTTTTATTTTTACCTCTTTTCCTAATTTCCTAATATTTAAGATTTTCCCTCTTTCCCCTTTTTACTTAGAACTCAAAAAAGGCAAGTGTGGAAATTAACCCATTTTTCCCTTTTCTTATTTAATTAGTATATTTTAAATTATCAAAGTAATAAAATAATTAATTCCCCTTTTAAATTTTAATCCAACAGATTTTTTTTGAAACAATTAATTTCTTACTCCCTTCATGTTACAAGATTTAATGAAGATCATAATTATTATTCATGTGGTTTTTATTTTTATTTTCATTATTATTATTATTATTATCTTTTATAGAGAGATAAAATTTTACCACTAGCATAGTTTAGACTTAAATCTTAAATTTTCGTATTGGGCGACATTTAATTAGGGATTTTTTTTTAAAATACTTAACACGTTATTCATCCTAAGGCCATCTAGGTTCATTCCTCTATCATCAACAACACGACCTGCCCTTCAGGACGCACTAGGTGCTCCAAGGGTACCACTCGCCTCATCTGTTCCCTTGCGCGATGTGCCCTTTAGGACGCACTACGTGCTCCAAGGGTGCCATTCACCACTCTCCATTTTTCTTGCATGACGTGCCCTTTAGGATGCACCACATTCTCTAAGGGTGACACTAGCCTCTTGACTGACTTGGTAGACATCAATAAGCTCTGGAGTTAATGCTTTGCCAGGTGAACTTGTGGGAGACTAAGGGCCTCTAAGGAATAAGGCCCCCGCCTTATTGCACACCCCTTAGAATCATCATGAGTGACTGTCGCAGTCTTCCCTCATGGCATCGTGGGTCCTCTTGAACTAGGTAATCCTTAACCTACAATTTGAGCCACGGCGGGAGTGCTAGTAGGTTGTGGTAGGGCTACTGACCACACCTCTCCCTTAACATCTTTGGTAGTCGTGCGCGACCCCTTTACTCCACATGTGAGTCTGGTCGGCAATCTATCGTCAACCTACATCATCAATGAATCATGTCATAATATATCCATCTCATATCATCTAATCAGAAGCACTAAAATCACAGTGAAACAATCAAACCCCAATGGTACACTCCCCGACTCGATCCGGAGTCCAAGGGGTTCCATCGATGCCTCGACATCCTCTAGGTCCATAATCCTGCACACTCAGTAAAACTGAGTCAATAGCACCTGTCTATGTCGAGGCGGAGAAAAGCAACATGTCATCATCCCATAACTTCTCATAATCAAAATCAAAAGGTTTAATAGCATAATGATCTAGATCACTTGAGAGCAAGTGTCCTCAAGGATAAGTTTTCTCAGTGCGCCAGAGCAGGATGTTACATACACTGTCTCTTGGTCTAAACTTTGTCCCAAAGTTTCAAAGTATATATGCCAAATAAAGTGTATCATAGTATCATGTGTCTATCTATCAAACAAAAATGGAATCTGCTGGCGCATATCATATGCATTCTCCCAGGTCGTCGATTGAGGACTATAATTGTCCCACTGGACCTTGACCTACTCTATCGTTCGACGTCGTAGCTATCGAACGTGATGATCCAAGATGCGGACCAGCTCATCCCTGAGCGCCCCCTCGTCTGACACCTGCAATGAAATCATGCCAATAACATGTGTAAGATCACTAATATAATGTCTCAAAACAGATATGAAAAACATCGTGCATACGCCTCAAAGAATCAAGAAAGGCTAGTCGATAGGCCACGATCCCCTTTCTCTCCACACTCTCGAAAGGTCCCTCGAACCTAGGAGAGAGTTTAGCTCCCTTCCCAATCCTGATAGAACTTTTATTCGGTTTAACCCACAAGAAGACTTGATCACTGACTTCGTAACTACGGTGCGCATCGACTTAACTCTTCTGTCAATCCTGGGCTTCTTTAATCCTTTGTCTTATGGTTTTTATTTTCTCTTCCATTTCTTGGATCGCTTATGTTCCTACCAGGACCCTATCCTCAATTTGATCCCAACTAAAAGGCGTCTGACATGGTCACTCGTAAAGAAACTCGAAAGGCGCCATCTTAATGGTGCTCTGGTTATTGTTGTTGTAAGAGAACTCCACTAGTGGCAAGAATTCTTCCCAATGATTTTGTTGGTCCATCACGTACATGCGCAACATGTCCTCCAAGGTCTGGTTTATTCGTTCGGTCTACCCATCAGTCTTCGGGTGATACGCGGTACTAAATTTATGTTGGGTTCCTAAGGCCTCTTGGAAACTCATCCAAAATTGTCTGGTAAACACTGATCCTCAATCGGATATAATCCTCTTAGGCATGCCATGCAGCCTCACAATCTCACTGATGAAAACTCTAGCTATGTCAGGTGCCTGATATGTCGTATGAACGGGAATAAAGTGAGCACTCTTCGTCAGAGTGTCTACTACTACGAAAATTGAGTCATGTCTCCTTGCTGTCAGTGGAAATCCAACAATAAAATCCATCGAAATAACCTCCCATTTCAATTCTGGAATAGCGTGTGGTTGTAGTAATCCTGTGGGGTGTCTATGTTCAACCTTTACCAGCTGACATTATAGACATCTAGCCACATAGTTGACTTTGTCTGCCTTCATTCCCTTCCAGAAGAATAAGGGTTTAAGGTCTGCTCTCATCTTCGTGACTCCCAAGTGAGCCAAGTAAACTACTCTATGAGCCTCACTAGTATCAACATCCTCAACTTGTCGTTCAATGGTACGTAGATCCGATTTTTAAACCTAAAAAAAAAACCATCGCTATCAAATGAAAATCCTTCAAATCGTGGTACCATCATTGTGTTTTGTTCGATAAATCCTTGACCTCTTTGTACTAGTCATCATCCCGCTGTAAAGTTAGAATCCTTTCACATAGATTCTTCTGAAGAGGCAAAACCAAAAAGATGCGTGTTCCCTGACTCAATGCATATGCTACTCGATTCACTGCCCCTTTTATGTAAGTAATCTCAAAGTCGTACTCGCTGGGCAATTCTGACCAACACCGTTGTCACGCATTCAGGTCACTTTGCGTAAAGATGTGTTGTAGTCCACAATGATTTTTCATCCAACAAGGTAGTGTCTCCAAACCTTCAAGGCATATACGATGGCTAACAACTCCAAATCGTGCATCACGTAGTTCTCCTCATGCCTTCTTAGTTTCCATGAGATGTAAGCGATCACTCATCTGTCTTGCATCAAGACTCTTCCTAAGCCTTCCTTGGATGCATCATTGATTACCAAGAAGTCCACATCCATGTCAACAACCTTTAGTATCGTTGTTGTTGTCAACAACTCCTTGAGCCTCCGAAATGCTTCCGCGCATTTCTCGGTCCAAACAAACTTCTTGTTCTTCTTCTGCAATTTCGTGATTGGATTTGCTATCTTCGAAAACCCCTCGACAAATCGTCGATAGTATCCTACTAAACCCATGAAGCTACACACTTCTGGGACATTTGTCGGTGCAGGCCATTCCATCATAGCCTTGACCTTTGTTGGATCCACGACGATGCCTTCGCCAGACATGACATGCCCTAAGTAGTGAATCTTCGATTGATAAAATGAGCATTTGCACAACTACCCATACAATTTGTGCTCTCCCAGACACTGTAGTACCAAGCGCAAGTGCTCATCATGCTCCTCTGTCATTCGAGAATATATCAAAATATCGTAAATGAATACTTGGACGAACTTGTCCAAGTACTCGCAAAACACCCCGTTCATCAAACTCATAAATACCCCTAGGGTGTTTGTCAGTCCAAATGATAAAATAGTAAACTTGTAATGTCCAAACCTCATCTTAAAGGCGGTCTTAGGGACATCATCCTCCTTGATCCATAACTGGTGATACCCTAATCGCAAGTCGATCTTGGAGAACACCTTCATGCCCTTCATTTGATCAAACAGATCATCAATCCTCGACAATAGATATTAATTCTTGATCGTGGCCTGGTTCAATTGATGGTAGTGAATGCAGAGCCTCGACAACCCATCGTTCTTTCGTATGAAAATAATAGGTGCACCCCATGGTGACACACTCAGATGTATTAGTCCCAGGTCCAACAATTCCTTCAGTTGCATTCTTTACTCTTGTAATTCTGGGGTCGACATCCGATAAGGCGTTCTCACTATCGGTTCAGTTCCCAATTTCAGGTCTATAGTAAAATCTAATTCCCTCTCGAGTGGCATCCTAGGTAACTCCTCTGGAAATATGTCTGAAAACTCTCTCACCACCGGAAGGTGTTCTAGACCTTCCACTACTGCCTTCTCGTTTAACGCAAGGATCGCATAAAGCTTTCACCCCCTGTGCATGCTCTTCTGAAGTTGCAAGGAAGAGATGAACCTCAGAGAAACTCCCTGGTTCCATCCTACAATCACACCTCTCTGTCCCTCGTCACCGACCAAGCTCAATTGTTCCATCTTACAATTGCGTATTGCCTCATGCGATTCCAACCAATCCATACTAATCTCGATGTCATAAGATCCTAAGATCGTGACGTACAGGTTGGCCTTGGTGAAAAACTCTCCCAGGTTAAGGATACATCCCGTAACCCTTTCTCCAACCTTTTGTTTGGCTCCCGAAGCCATCTCTACGAAGCTAAACTCATCTTATTCGACTGCCTTTACCTTAATCCCTTTTAGCACTGCACCAGAAATGAAACTCTTGGTAGCACCGGGATCTATCAAAATACGAAGGGTATGGTCAGCGATAGTACCTATCATCTCGAGCATAGTTGACTGATGCTCCGCCTCATGGTTATTCACTGCTGCAAGAATCCAATGGGCCTTGCCCATATATCCCATGGTAGCGGGTCCAGCTGATCCAGACACTCTAGTCCTCTCCATAGGGCAATCGCGCTGGTGGTGTGGCTCCCCACACGTCTAACACCCCTTCTTTGGCCCAGTAGTCCTGGTAACCGAAGTAGAAGATGACGGCCCAACGACCTGGAACCCTGGTCTGTTCTGCTGAACAGGCCTAAACTGCTCCTGCTGCAGGTGACGCTACTGCTAATGTTGTGGTCCCCGATAAGGTGTTCGTTGTTGAAGCATCGGTCGCCGAAGTGTAGTGAAAGTGGATCCCCTTTGGAAGCCACGATATCTTGGCGTATGTCTGTCTAGTGTCTGATGCTGCTGTGCTCCAGATGACACCTGCTCTGCTGGTCTCGCTGGAGTCCTGGTTTGGCCCCCACTGATAAGCTCCTCCTTTGCTATGAGGGCCTTCTTGGACGACATCATGAAAGGTTTGAGGCATCAAAATCCCGACCTTTACACGTATACTGCCATTAAGGCTGGACAGGAACTTGTTGACCTTAAGTTTCTCAGTGTTAAGGTACGGAGCATACCAGAGAAGCTCCATAAAATGAGCCTCGTACTCAGGCACCATATGACCTCCATGTCATAAGGAATTGAACTCGTTGAGATGACACTCAATGAATTCCTCTGAAACGTACCTCTCTCAGACTAGTTCCCATGACACGTCTTTGACGACCATGTTCAACTACAGTAGGAGCGTCTTCCAGTATAGATGAGCGCTCCCCTTCAGTTGAAAGACTGCTATGAGGACCTTCATGTTGGAGGTATAAGAACGAAGTGTGAAGCACCATGCCTTCCTCTACAACTGTGCCTCAATGGCACCACTATCTGTGACACTTGTGGATGCTAGAAATCAACTCTCTCTTGTCCTTGGTGGAAGCAAACGCTACTTGCTAGGGTGTGTTGTGGACCCTCTGGGGCAAATGTGCCTTTGTCTCAACTCAGTACCGATGGTGAATCAAGGCCCTTTGATAAAAATTGAAAGGGCCTTGTCTGACCATCATCTCCCTTACAACTAGCAAATCTAGCCCAAGGAAATTTGCTTCCCCTTGGGGGTTCGAATCAGAGGGTGCGAGAACTTCTAGAGGCATCTCACCTCCTTCCATGGCACCACGTCGCGAACCTTTGAGGCATCCTCTAAATGAGATCCTGCAAGGACACACTGAGATTTTCAATTAATGCAAGGGTTAAAACTCACAGGTTATTGTAGTGGAAAGCCTGGTGATCCATAGTCAAAAGGTTGAACCCGCTCTGATACCATATGTAACGAGCCCATTGTTACAACTACAAGTGATTTTTTTATTTTATTATTTTTTTTTTTGGAAAGAAGGCAATGATGAAAATATTTTAATCACACCACTGACAATGAATGCAAGCATGCAGTCTAGGCGACAAGCAACTATGAGTCCTCTCACGATCACAAGGGCAACTGGACGAAACAAGCGTAGGACAACAAGGAGAACGACTACCCGCCCGATGCAAACATGACCACACCTACAATCTAAGGGACACCATCCCCATATTGACACAATGGCCTTGACGATCAAGACCTGGACCTCAAGGCACGCGAACCAAACACATTAAGTCGTTCCACCCATGTGCCAAAAGCAAACTTACAATGCTCGACAAAACTCACACGGAAGGTACTGACTTCGGCCAAGTTATCATTCTCTACTATCCAATAGGGTGCGCCATGATTCCCTCATCAGGAATCATGCCGTCCATTGAACATAGACATGTCAATAACCTTGGCGCAACAATCCTAACGGGACCAAGGATTCAAGAAAATCCAACGCACTAGGAGGCGAAACAATTGACACAAGTCTACACCCAAACCCCAACAATAGGTCGACGAGATGCAAGAGGACGACAGCAAGGGAAGTCGCAATCCAATGCATGACTTCGTCAAAAACCCAACCCTTTACTCACGTCTGAATCAGTCAATAGTTACAATTGTTTTGACATTGATTATCCCTCTAAATTTATTATGTCTAACTTAAAAACTAGTCTTTAACTTACCATCTGATTAACATTAAACACAAATCCAATCAACCATTCTACCTTACAGCTCAGTCATTCATTTCAATCTAAATAACATTACCTTTGAATCCATTGGAAATTCTACAATACATTAAATTCAATCGAAATAGTATCAACTACGAATCGATTAGGCAATCTGCATTATAATAAATCATTAAATACAATCTAATTAACCTGAAATTTGCATCAATCGACAAGTCTTCTTTAATCAATATTAAACCAACTTGAAAAATCTAATTTAAATTAAATTAAGAACTGTTCATCAAAGAAGTAAGGTTCTCTAATCAATTGAAGGATGTCCCAACCAATTAAAGACAGTTATGTTATGGTTAAGGCTGTTAAACAATAAAGGCGGTTCTAATCAATTAAATGTTTCCCATGACAAAACTGGAGGTCTAGGAAGGCTATCATCTAGCCTCTATAAGGGAGCTATCAATTATACCTAAGGAAAAATCATTGTACCTACACACCAAAAGGGAATTGTATTGTTGTTGTTTATAAATAAGGCAATCGTTGTACATACATATCAAATAGGAATGGCATTATTGTCATAAATAAATAGGGCATATCGTTGTACATACACACCAAATAGGAATGGAATTGTTTTCATTAATAAATAGGGAAAATCATTGTACAAAAATGCCCCAGATGGACACTGCGATGTCAGTCATTATTTAGAATAATTCACTGTGCAAAATGCACCAGAATGGACACTTTATTGCCAAATTAATTAAGAGAAAGCCATTGTGCAAAAATGCACTAGAAAGAACACTAAATTGCCATCATCATTCAAGGAAAATCACTGTGCACAAAAATGCCCAGGTTGGACACTTCATTGTCAAATTATTTAGAAGAAAACCACTGTGCAAAAACCCACCAGAAGAACACTAAATTGTCGTCATCATTCAAGGAAAATCATTGTGCACAAAAACGCCCAGGCTGGACACTTCATTGCCGAATTATTTAAAAGAAAACCATTGTGCAAAACGCACTAGAAATAATGCCAGAAGGAAATTCACATCATCATATTTTAATATATGATTCAAATCATTGTGATCAGATAAATTCGTGGTGAATTACTGGAGAGGGAAATGTAAAATTGAAGATAAAAACGTTGGTGAGTTCAGTGAACGGACGTTGTCAATCAGGGATTTAAAAAAAAACGTTGGTCACTGGTCCAATTCACAGAGATATTAACATACAATTAAATCAGATCGTTGAGTTTAAATAGTTAAACGTTACTGAGGTTAAATCATCCCAATAATTTAATGTGCTGAGATCATCCATTCCCTAAAACGCCCAGAAGTAAAATTCTTCTTAACCAATACACATAGGTTGTATAGAACGAAAGGATTGTAGCCTTGTCAAGCGCCTGGCAATCCAACTCCTGACCAGAAAAATAAAAAGGGGTTTTTCTATGCATATTTGCCCCCAAGTCAACGAAGTGAATCCAAAAAAAATAGTGATCACCAGGCAATCAAAACAAGATATAAAAACACAGGAATGTCCAACAAGATATAAAAAAACGTAGACAGGTTTAATCAACACGTTTTTCCACTACCAGGATGCCAAATATAACAAAAACCACACCAAAAGGGGAATTATATTGTTGTCAATAATATAAAGTAAAATCGTTGTATAAACATCCCAGGAAATAAAGGAATAAAATGGTTTTCTGTAAGATGTAAAGAGAAGACAGACCATTCAATGTAAAAGGGAGACGTTCTTGTTCGACTCAACATCATAGAAGAATAAAAACATAATCACTCTACAACTCGTTACTACACAGATGAGGAAAAGATAAACCCTCATCATCAATCAATAAATTTTCGGGTCGAATATCTGCATCAAGTCACAAGACAACAATCAACCAAGGACAACCATCAGAGGTAGCCGGCTAACAGGGTCATCCTTCGCTCATCATCCTTGCACATAAAAGAAGGGAATTGAGATTCATAGGTCTTTTAACGCTAAGGTGACGACCGTAGATCAGGCTCCTGGTTGACTGCTCAGGCGAGGACTGAGGAGCTAAAGATGAAAGACAACAACCATTAAGGACACAATCAATCATATCCAGGTGGTCAAGACATGTGAGAAAACGAAGGCCATAGGAGACAACAACTATTGAGCTAGGCTAAGAAAAGTTTCATTCATCATTAAAAAAAAAAAACATCAGTTTACTTCTGCATTAAATATGCAGACCCAAGCATAATTCCTAATATATTCTACCATACAAAATGAAAAGAGCGTACCATTGCCTGATTGCCTGCTCTGAATGACGTTCGCGCGCTCCATGCAACTCTTGCTTGTTGACCGACGAGACTTCACTGGTACCTCCCAGCCAACGGTAGGGGTACTCTTCTTCCTCCTTATCCCCCCGAGCCGCAAAGGGGCCACACACACTATCTAGATATTTTGACTAGCTCCTAGCTCACCTCACAAGTCTGAGCTACCACTCCTCTCTGAGCTGGGTATCCCAACTCCCACAAGTAAATCATTCAAGTAAATATTTTTGCAGCGTAACGTTATGCAAACAAAAGATGGTCCTTCATCCTTCTCCCTCCATTATATAGAGTTTCGAACTTCCTTTCTTTCCTAAAATCTCATTTAATTAAAATTTAAAAAATAAATCCCTAAAAATTATTCTCCGTACAAGTGTCCCCCATCCCCTACGTTCCTCCATTATTTAATTTCTTTAATTAATTAATTATCTTATTTCCCTCACCCACCTAGATTTACTCCTAGAATCACTCCTAGGTGTTCCCAAATTCCCTTACAGGTTTTAAAGGTTTTCCCTATTATTAAATTGCTAATTCAATTTAAATTAGAAATCTCTTAAATGGTATATTCTTTACTAAGTTTGACTTTCTGCTTTTTCCCTTAAGTTCCCCTTTTCCCCTTTTTATTTTTACCTCTTTTCCTAGTTTCCTAATATTTTAGATTTTCCCTCTTTCCCCTTTGTACTTAGAACTCAAAAAAGGCAGGTGTGGAAATTAACCCCTTTTTCCCTTTTCTTATTTAATTAGTATATTTTAAATTATCAAAGTAATAAAACAATTAATTCCCTTTTTATATTTTAATCCAACATATTTTTTTTGAAACAATTAATTTCTTACTCCCTTCATGTTACAAGATTTAATGAAGATCATAATTATTATTCATGTGGTTTTTATTTTTATTTTTATTATTTTTATTATTATTTTTTATAGAGAGATAAAATTTTACCACTAGCATAGTTTAGACTTAAATCTTAAATTTTTCGTATTGGGCAACATTTAATTAGGAAATTTGTTTTTAAAATACTTAACATGTTATTCATCCTAAGGCCATCTAGGTTTATTCCTCTATCATCAACAATGCGATGTGCTCTTCAGGACACACTAGGTGCTCCAAGGGTGCCACTCACCTCATCTGTTCCCTTGCGTGATGTGCTCTTCAGGATGCACTACGTGCTCCAAGGGTGCCACTCACCACTCTCCATTTTTTTTGCGCGACATGCCCTTCAGGACACACCACATGCTCCAAGGGTGCAACTCGCCTCTTGACTGACTTGGTAGACATCAATAACCCCTAGAGTCAATACTCCGCCAGGTGAACTTGTGGGAGACTAAGGGCCTCTAAGGAATAAGGCTCCCGCCTTATTGCGCGTCCCTTAGAATCATCGTGAGCCACTGTCACAGTCTTCCCTCACAGCATTGTGGTTCCTCTCAACCTAGGTAATCGTTAACCTACAGTTCGATCCACGGCGGGAGTGTTAGTAGGTTGTGACAGGGCTGCTGACCACACCTCGCCCTCAACATCTCTGGTAGTCATGCGTGACCCCTTTACTCCACATGTGAATCTAGTCGGCAAGCTATTGTCAGCCTGCATCATCAATGAATCATGTTAGAATATATCCATATCATATCATCTAATCAGAAGCACTAAAATCACAGTGAAACAATCAAACCCCAATGGTACACTCCCCGACTCGATCTGGAGTCCAAGGGGTTCCATCGATGCCTCAATATCCTCTATGTCCATAATCCCGCACACTCAGTAAAACCGAGTCAATAGCACTTGTCTATGTCGAGGCGGAGAAAAGCAACATG
>SNQJ01S0013804.1:92969-103116 GCA_010110895.2 Picea sitchensis
GATTAAGTACTAAGTTTTGTTGGGAAGTTCCACTAGGAGAGAACTGACCTAATATGGAAGTGATAGATTTACTGAACTATGCATAATTTAGTCAATTAGGTTAGAGTGCGACTAAGTACTAAGTTTTGTTGGGAAGTTCCACTAGGAGAGAACTTACCTAATATGGAAGTGATAGATTTATTGAACTATGCATAATTGACTTGAAGATCACATTGATGGACAATTAATGGAAATAATGGATGCACATTTCTAGAACATGTCAACAAAAACCTAAAAGGTTCTAAGAATTTTTATTGGTCAATTCTTTGTGTAGTATGGTCTATGAGTAGTTGAATGATTGAGGACTAAGTTGATTGGGGTTCTTGGTAGAATAACACTCAACGTTACCATGGAATAAATCAATCCTAATGGTTTCTTTGAGGGTGCATATATTAACTTCAATGAATTGACAAAATGTACAAGGGATTACAAGATCAAAAGCAACATGTGTATGGTGCATCAACAATAACTATTGAACCAATTCATTGTCATTAGGAAGTGGGCATCAAATGACATGTAGAAGTTGAATTGATTGTTCAAGTGGCATGTAAAGAAGATTATCAATTGTAACTATCTCTTAGACATGGTCTATAAGAATATGAATTGCTAGAGATTGAGATACGGAGGTAGAAGCTTGAAGATTACAATTGAGAAACAATGCAATTATAGGTGATTTGAGTGTTGAGATGGTATGTGACATGGGACAATTATAGTCATATAAGGTGGCAATTCACGTTGATTGAGAGTAATCATGACAATAATTTCAAATGCAAGTGCATCATAACCTATTGTAAACATAGTAATGTGAGTTTTGATGGGATATATATTAAAAAGAAGATGATTTTAAGTGATTCTTAATTGTCACAAAATTTATGGTGGTAATGAAGCCTATTTCTACAAATAGTAATGTGAGTTTTAATAACATATATTTCAAAGAAAATGCAATTGAGTGAGTCTTTTAATTGTCACAAAATTAATGGTTATATAAAGGGTAATGTCTATAGATATCCACACTCCCCTCGCCTTGTGGGAGGGTCATGCTATCCACACCCCCTCTATGTGTTATGACTAATACTAGTTGTCTACTAGAGATATTAGGTCGAAAGGTTTGAAGATTTCGCATTTGGATTATCTCTAGAGTTAGTTCAATATTGTCAACATATTTCAACAAAGGAAAGGATGGGAGATGCGAGATGGAATTAAGGGTTTAAAGGGAGCCCAATGATTTACTTTATTTATTTGTTTTCATTATTAGTTGTTAACATTTTAAAAATTACATTAGGAACATGGCTTGTTATTATTGTCTACATGTATGAGATATGTGTGTGCTAGCTATGCCTAAATATCCAACACACATACAATATTATGGTTCAATAAACACATTAGTTACGAATGTCTCTAGGTTATTAATGAATTGATTAATAAGTTGTCAATTTGAAGTTATATTATATGAATATAAATATCATCAATAGGATAATAATTAGTTCACATCTTTAAATATTAAATGAAGTTATAATAATTAGTTCCCATCTAAGACTCTTTTATTTCTATATTAGACTTTATTATCCAAAATGAATTATTTGTTATAATTGTTCATTTTGTCAAAGGGTCACTACAATTGGAAGGGGAAATAATGGTTGAGATAAGTCTAGAGAACATCATTATATAATTAGAATCAAAGAGTTACAAAACCACTAGAGACAAATAATGTGGTTGACCAAGAAACATTTCCATGGTTTAATCCTTATGGTGTACCACATGACCAAAGAGGCTTTCCAACAAGAAAATTTAAGCTAATATTGATCAACCAAATCTTAGAAGTTTCCCTAAATGCACGAACCCGTAAATGTCCTCACCAACTAACCTTGAGGCTAACACACAGTCATGGTGGTCTCTCACAACACTTTAGTGGTTATGGAAATTTGAAAAAATAAGGTTCCTTTAAGTTGGAGGGATGATATGGGCACTTGCACAGTGAATTTAAATATGGTTTAAAAAGACGAAATATAGATATTTTAATGGTGCTCATATTACATTCTTGGGCCAAAGATGCACTTTCATGGCTTCTTAAGTGTTTTTTGCACCATGTGCAAGTTTTATAATCCATAAAATCAATTTTTATGCCTCGATTCATTCATTTTATCATTCTAACATCACTAGGGTCACAAGAAATTACATCCCTGACACATAATTCCTTCTAATGGAAATCACATGACCCCTATAGATCACTAATTCCATTTACAATAAATGTGTGGTGCTAGAATCTATGCATGGTCCACGATCTTTAGAAGTATATTTTAGGCTATAAGACATTGGTTTTTTTCCTTTGAATATTTGTAGGGCCCCAAGAGCCTATTTTAGTATGCAAAACCTCATAATGGAAAAACAATGTCATTAGGGGTTAATGCATAATGACATAGATAATATAATTCCTTACACCTGTAACAACCCTAGTTAAATAATTAATTGTCATAGTTAAATGTTTGTTTAAAGTATATTAAGTTTAATTAATTAATTAATTGTCCTGAATTATTAATTTTTTAATGTATATTAATTAATTAATTAACTGATTAAATATTTGGTGAATGAATTTGAGCTTAATAAATTTTATTTTATTAAATGAAAACTTAATGTATCGAATGATGGAACCATTAAGGAAAAGGGGATAAGGTGGTTGGCATTGAATAGAGGGATAAGGTGTGTGAGTCTTAATGAAGGGAGAAGGTGGTGGATGAGAGAGGGGGACTTTTGGACTTGGGGGAGAGGATTATTTTTCATATGAGAGACTATATTGGGCATTTTTACTTCTAGGGAGATTGGGAGACTGTATTACTGGTTTCTGGCAGGAGAATCTTGTTGTAGGACTGAGATAGGGGGCACTTGTTGCTGGGAGATTTGGGCTCGGGGGCTAGGAATCCTTACAGAATCTTGGAGCTAGGAAGTCGGATAGGCTTTGTTCCTAGCTGGCTGGGAGGTTAGATGATTTTGGGTAGAGTATCACGCAAAGTTGGAGGCTGACAGCAGTAGCATCAGTTAGAGGTATGTATTTTCGTTATTCTGTTGTGTTATGTAATTTATTATGATCTGCTCATAAATTTTAATTATGTTGAATGGTTATATGATGTTTATGAATTGTTATATGCTCACTAAGGAATTGTAAAGATGTTAGGGAAACACCTATCTTATTAAATTTATTATTAATATTTGTTTTTTTATAAGGCTTTGTTGGAAGAGACCTTACACATGGTATCAGAGCTTTAGCTTAAAATCTGGAGCCAAGGGCCTATCTACCCACCCATCCTCTTGACTCTTGACTGAATGCTATGTTATGTGTCAATCAAACATCCTTGAAAACCTGCCTGAAACCCCCCCTAAAACTTTAAAACTTGTTGGCCTATACAGGTAAAATCCTTGGAAAGGGTGATATAAACATAAACAACCAGAGGTATAAATAATATATTTAAGGAAAACTTATAAATCTGGGCGTGAGGGCCAAGCTCCAGCTCCACCTAACTTGCAAGCCAGCACATAATTTTTTTTTAGTATACACACACACACACACACACATAATGCTTCCCAAAATATTTCTTCTCTGCCCTTGAACTTCTAAACAGAGGTATAAATAACTGTATATAAATAAACCTATATAAAAGATATTTATTTAAACTATATAAAAATAAAATATACATATAAATATAAATAATGAAAACAAAAAAGTGTGCACACAAGTGACCTAGTCTAAATGTAAACATACTAAACCATGTCAAACTCCAAGTCCACATGTCGAGAAAAAACCAACACATAAATCACCAAAGCCAAGTGCAAGGGCCAAGCCCTTTCCATTCCATATACTTATATAATATACATATAAAAACAAAAAAAAATTAAGGATAAAAAAGTGTTTTCTCCTAGCACCCAACCGAGAGCTACACCAAGGATTGTCAGCAGCAAGTCACATGTCCAAGCACCATCTCAACGTTAAGGCACCATGGAGGAGCCCACATGGGATACTATTCATTGAACTATGGGTCGATTTCCAAGCATACACTCGAGAACAAACACATCACAAGCCAAGCACACATGTGCCAAGCCACAAGGAGTTCGATCCCACAAGAGGGATTTTGTTTTCTATAGCGGCCAAGTACCTGCATGCACTACGCCCAAGAATTGTGATAACAAAAAAGATATTAAAGAAAAACTTAGATTCTTGGCTCGATTTATTGAGTAAGATGGTTGTGGATCTAGATATCTAACTCTTGACTATAGCTCCCCCTCTTTGAGCACCCAAAATAACAAAGGAAAGCATGATTTGATGGTTGTTGGTAGCATATCTAGACCTGAGTGGACCCCTTCTCTGACCACACGAGCTGTATACACCAGCCTCACAACCCCACGAATTGTATAAGTGGTGCACCCCTCTCCCAAAACCCCCACAAATAGGTAATAGATGACACGGTATAAATAATTGTATATAAATAAACATATATAAAAGATATTTATTTAAACTTTATAAAAATAAAATATACATATAAATATAAATAATGAAAACAAAAATGTGTGCACACAAGTGACCTAGTCTAAACGTAAACATACTAAACCATGTCAAACTCCAAGTCCACATGTCGAGAACAAACCAACACATAAATCACCAAAGCCAAGTGTAAGGGCCAAGCCCTTTCCATTCCATATACTTATATAATATGGTAAGTTGTCGAAGTGTTCCTTCTTCCAGAAAGAAATCCACTATTTAGGTCATATCATTTCCGGTGAAAGAATCTTTGTGGACCCAAAAAAGGTAAAGGCCATTATGGAATGGCCAGTGCCAAAAAATGCTCATGAGGTAAGAAGCTTCATGGGGCTAGTAGGTTACTATCGGAGATTTGTGGAAAGGTTCTCTAAAATAGTGAAACCCATCACCACTTTGCAGTGCAAGGGCGTCAGGTATGAATGGATAGAAGAATGTGATAGTGCATTCATCGAGCTTAAAAGGTTACTAACTAGTGCACCAATTCTATGAGTTCCATATATGGAAAAGGACAAGTCGTAGTTTCCACAGATGCATCGAAGAAAGAGTTGGGGGTTGTGATAATGCAATATGGAGGAGTGATAGCTTATGCGTCAAGGAAGTTGAAGAAACATGAGGAACTTTACACTACTTATGATTTAGATTTGGTAGTTGTAATGNTCGTAGTTTCCACAGATGCATCGAAGAAAGAGTTGGGGGTTGTGATAATGCAATATGGAGGAGTGATAGCTTATGCGTCAAGGAAGTTGAAGAAACATGAGGAACTTTACACTACTTATGATTTAGATTTGGTAGTTGTAATGCTAGCTCTGAAACTTTGGAGGCACTATCTAGTATGGCGAAACTTTGAGCTCAAAACGGACCATCAAAGTTTAAAACATCTCTTCACTCAAAGGGATCTAAATGCTAGGCAAAGGCGATGGAGTGAGTCCATGAGTGAGTAAGATTTTTGTATTTCATATATCAAGGGAAAGGAGAATGTGGTCACAAACGCCTTGAGTAGGAGACCACGTGTCTTCTCCTTGGTACCCTTAAAAGTCAATGTGAGGGAATGTGTGTTGATGCAACTCCTTGGAGACAATTGGTATTTAAAGGTTACGTCAAACCTCAAGAGTGGGAGGCAATTAGATCCAAAGTATGAAGGATATAGTCTGGAAGCAAACAGACTATTAAGATATCGAGGAAGGATGTACGTCCCCGAAGGTGGGGATATTCAAAGCATCATACTAAAGGAAGCCCATAGAAAACTTTATTGTGTGCATCCAGGTGTGAAGAAAATGTATGCAGACATGATGAAGCTCTTCTTTTGGGTAGGCATGAAGCGCGATGTAGTCCATTTCATCGCCAAATGCCTAGAATGTCAACAAGTGAAAGCCAACCACCATCACCCGACAGGTCTCCTACAACCACATGATGTTCCTATGTCCAAGTGGGAAGTCATTTCCATGGATTTTGTTGTGGGGTTGCTGCTCACATCTCATAGACACAATGCAATTCTTGTGATAGTTGATAAGTTAACCAAGAGTGTTCATTTTATTCTGGTTAGAGACACTTATGATGTCACTGATGTGACATGTGTGTTTGTAAGTGAAGTCATCCATTTGTATGGGATACCTAAGAAGATCATTTCAGATAGGGACTCCAGATTCACTTCTAGGTTTTGGACAAGTTTGCAGTCAACGTTGGGTACTTAGTTGAACTTAAGCACAACTTATCATCCTAAAACACATGGGAAAAATGAGAGAGTAAATCAAGTCATGGAAGACATGCTTAGGATGTATTTCATGGATAATCAAATCCATTGGGAGAAGTACCTACATTTGGTAGAGTTTGCCTCTAATAATAGTTTTCATAGCTCCATCAGAATGCCACCCTACGAAGCTCTATATGAAAGGCCATGCAGAACGTCGTTGAGTTGGGAGAGGTTAGAGGACCGAGTAATAGTTGGGCCATAACTGATTCAAGAGATGGAGGAACAAGTGATTCATATTAGTTAGAGACTAAAGGAAGCACATGATAGACAGAAAAGTTATGTGGATGCACATAGGACTGATCGAAGTTATAAAGTGGGAGATCAGGTTTTCATTCATATCAGACCTAATAAGAGTACCATACGGTTCGAGAAGGGAACAAAGTTGTCACCTCGATTTATAGGACCATTCAAAATCCCAGAGAAAATTGGACCCATTGCCTATCGTCTCGTACTGCCACCCCACTTGCATAAAACTCATAATGTTTTTCATGTATCTGTTCTACATCATTATGTTGTTGATGAATCACATAAACTAAATTGGAAGGAATTGCAGATATCAGACGCAGGAACCCTCACAGTAGAATCATTACGCATATTGGACCATAGAGTCTGACAACTCAGGAACTGTTTGGTAGACCAAGTTAAGATCCAGTGGGACACGTATAGTACAGGAGCTTCTACTTGGGAGGATGTCGAGACATTATGATGAGATTATCCCTCAATTTTTTGACCACCTCGAGAATATGTTTCTTGAAGGTTGGGTGTATGTAACACCACCTTTTGACTTAGACAACTAGGATTACCAGAGGCCTGATTACCTTTATTTCATGTCACTGTGAAACTATTAATGATACACTTGAACTTTTAAGAAGTAGAAACATGTATGAATGTTTAAATGTTATTGAATGATGATGGATATGATGCGATCTATTATGTGAATGTAAATTTTATGAATGTTTAAATGTTATTTGGATGATGATGGATATGATGTGATATACTATGTGAATGAGAATCCTACGAAGGTTTAAATGTTATTTGAATGATGTTGGATATGATGCAATCTATTATGTACATGATAATTCTATGAATGGGTAATGTTAATTGAAGTATGCGAAATTATGAGATCTATTTATAACTTGAAAACTTTGATGTTAAAGTTGTTGGTACATGGATACCGAATTAAAATTATGGTTGTATGCAATTACATGATGATAATGCATAGATATGTATGAGTTTGTGTTACAGACTAATCTACAGGTCATTGGGCTATGAAATAGCCAAGCGATAATGATAATGGAAGTGGATGTCATGACCATTGACCGAGAAACAATATGGTATGAATCTTTGTATGTGAAATTATATTGGTTTGGATGCATTTCTATGATATGTGGACCATTGCAAGATTTCAGGTGGCGAGACTGCCCAAAACTGAATAAACGATGACAAAACTCCCAGCAACACGATGCCACTATATATTCCATTGTAGGGTGTGGACCCTAGTCCTGTTAGGAGGGGTGGAGGAATTTCCCATAGTGTATCCTCTGAAACCT
Organism: Picea sitchensis; assembly: GCA_010110895.2. Taxonomy (NCBI): domain Eukaryota; kingdom Viridiplantae; phylum Streptophyta; class Pinopsida; order Pinales; family Pinaceae; genus Picea; species Picea sitchensis. The sequence goes on from SNQJ01S0013804.1 coordinate 100,837, forward strand.
GGAGTCATGGGAGGACATTTTTAGCTCACGCTCCCCTAGACATGTGATGATGACTGTCAGTTGCCTGTTGGGGAAGCTTGGTCAAGATAGTGACACTTCTGCTTACGGGTTTTATTTGGAGTTAGGTCAATATAGTTGATGCTCCAAGATAGTCCAGCAGAGGAAGGATGGGAGTGGAATATGGAAGTAAGTTAGGGAGGAAGGATTAGTAGAAATAGTTGAGAGTGTATGGAGATTTGCCTTATGGTGAAATTTATTATTTTTCCTTCTGAAAAGAAAATGTGTATATATGAATATTCATAATTACTTAACTAAACTACAATTGTCTAAATAACATTGTTGAGCTAGATAATTGTAATTAAAGGATTTCACAAACATTTGATTAGGTTATTGTCTTTTATAAAATGAATAGTCTTGTTGAATGGATTGGATGCATACAAAAAATTACTATAAAGGTGATAGTTGTTGTTATTAGTACATGCACGAGACTTGTATGTACTAGCTACACATGCATTTCTTTCACATGTACATTAGTATGTATGAGTTTTCTTGGCTTACTTACTGATAACGTTGTTTATTGGATATGAATGTGAGAACCATGTGTCATTTCCCTTGTATCATAAAATACTTCAAACTTTGGGATGAAGTTTCCTGAGGGGTGGGTGTATGTAACAACCCTAGTTAAATAATTAGTTTTCATAGTTAAATATTTTTTTAAAGTACATTAAGTTTAATTAATTGTCTTGAATTATTAATTGTTTAATGTATATTAATTAATTAATTAATTAACTAATTAAATATTTGGTTAATGAATTTGAGTTTAATAAATTTTAATTTATTAAATGAAAACTTAACGTATCGAATGATGGAACCATTAAGGAGAAGGGGATAAGGTGGTTGTCATTGAATGGAGGGATAAGGTGGGTGATTCTTAATGAAGGGAGAATTCGATGGATGAGAGAAGAGGGAAAGGAGGATATGAGGGGGACTTTTGGACTTGGGGGAGAGGATTATTTTTCATATGGGAGACTATATTGGGAATTTTTACTTCCAGGGAGATTGGGAGACCGTATTACTATTTTCTGGCTGGAGAAGCTTGTTGTAGGACTAAGATAGGGGACACCTATTACTGAGAGTTTTGGGCTCGGGGGCCAAGAATCCTTATGGAATCCTAGATCTAGGGAGCCGGAGAGGCTCTATTCCTAGTTGGCTGGGAGGTTAGATGGTTTTGGGAAGAGTATCATGCAGAGTTGGAGGACGACAACAGTAGCATCAGTTATAAGTATGTATTTTTCGTTATTATGTTGTGTTATGTAATTTATTATGATCTTCTCATAAATTGTAATTATGTTGAATGGTTATATGTTGGTTATCAATTGTTATATGTTGACTAAGGAATTATAAAGATGTTAGGGCAACACCTCTCTTATTAAATTTATTATTAAATTTTTTTTTTATAAGGCTCTGTTGGAAGATACCTTACAACACCTAACCCTTATAATTTTCCTATACATCCTAACCCAAAGTACTTATAAGCTCTATTAGCTTAACCCCTATAATCATAAAACATAACCCATATCACATATAACCATATAGGCCTATGTCCCTCACTCACAAGCACTAAATCTTAAAACTCCTTACTCCTATAACACCTGAATATTATAAACCATATATCCCCTAACTCATATACCTCAAATAATACCCTATAATATTTAAAACCCTTGCATATAGAATTTATAAACCTTCATAATTGACCCATATAATATTCAACATTATAACTCCTAATATTATCCCTAACCCCTATAATCCTGAACCGCTCATCCATAACTGCATTTGGCACATTACGATTAACCTCTATAATCCCTTATTATATAACATTATAACCCTTAACACCTATGATCCCTCACAACTAAAACCCATTATCTAATACATATATATTTTATCATCCTCAACCACAATGACCCTTAATATACACAATAGGCATTATAACACCTAATGCCTATAATTCCTTACACTTATCATCTCTTATGCTCTATGGTCCTTGTAACTAATAAGACTCATAACCCTTAACATGTGTAACCCCCATCTTATATATGGCATAACACATATAAATACTAACTCTCATATCCCTTAATGTCTATAACACCTAATCCATTTAATTCATTTAACCCCTATCTCATATAATAACTAATACTTTACCTCAAAATTCTATAACCCATAACCATATAATCACTATGTATTGTAACCACTACCATACATGACCTCTAATATAACTCTGAT
>SNQJ01S0013804.1:120802-152827 GCA_010110895.2 Picea sitchensis
AAAGAAATTGAAAGTAAAAATTTCTTTTCTATATATATATATATATATATATATATATATTAAGAATTAGGATAGATTCATCTTAAATTTGGATTTATCACAAATCTAAAGACATCAAATACTAGAGATGGAAACTTTTCCTCAAATTTTATGTTCAAAAAATATTTGCATTTTAAAAAATAAAAATTTCAAGTTTGACTATCACCACTCCTATTTTCATTAAAAATACATTATTACACACTCTTAGATTTATGACTCTAATCAATTATTTCAGATACCATAAATATGATTTTTATCTACAAATAAATCATCATATATAATTTTTAAAACCCTACATTACATCCATCCCTATAATCAATCTATCATATTATATATATGTTACACATCTACATTGATTAAATAATCCTTCTTTATTTTTGAAAACCCTATCCAAAGTCTTGTTTGCCAAACTTGTTCTATTTTTTAAAATTAATCTTTTTCATATTATCATATGTAACTAACATATATTGAATTTAAAAACTTTATTTATAATCAGTAATATTTATTATAATATTATCAATAAATATTATCTTTTATATTTGACAAAAAAAAAATTGTATTATGTATTAATATATCATGATTTTGGTTAATCATTTTATAAAAATAATAAAAAGTTCAAGATATATTGTTTAATTATTCATCATAGTTTTAGAATTTACTTCTATTACTTTGTATTAAATGAAATTTTATATTTTATTATTTAATTTTATTAATTCAAAATTTAGTAATTATTAAATATTATTTAAAAAAAATATTTATTAAATTAAAATGGATATTTTATAAAGATTTATAATAATTTTAATTTAATTTTACAATTTTTTATAAATATAAAATTATTAATTTTATAATTAATTTTAAATGAATTTAAAAAATAAAGTAAATAGAAATTTCAAAATGAAACAATTTATTAACTTTTATGATTTTAACAAATCACAGTTATTCACAATTTTTAACAATTAGAAAAAATAACACTAAGTATCTAAGTTAATGGGACATTATCATTCTTTGTATAGAAATTTGGTTATTATATAAAAATCAAACTCTTCTGTAAAGCTTTTATCAGGGTAAGTATCTAAGTTAATGGGACATTATCCTTCTTTGTATAGAAATTTGGTTATTATATAAAAATCAAATTCTTCTGTAAAGCTTTTATCAGGGTAGGAATTTCAAAATACTACCCATCAAATTTGATGGTTTTAACAATTCTATTAAAGTTTTGGCCATTTTATAATGTTGACTGTTATCCAATTTTTTTTGACAGTGTTTAATGGACCAACTGTGACAAACAATTTGCCCCTCACTTTTCATCTGTGTGGAAGTATATTTTAAAATTTCATTTAAAGATTTGAACTTTGTTCAAATAACTGTTATAAAATTAAAAAGAAAAAGTCGTCAATGCTGTCTACTTTCAACAACAATCTACTGTAGGACTATTGTCTTGTCATATAGTTGTTCAACAAATCCACTGCAAGCACTATTGTCTTGTCTTGTCATATAGTTGTTCAACAAATCCACTGCAAGCACTATTGTCTTGTCTTGTCATTTAGTTGTTCAACAATCCAATGTATGACTTTGCCTGTCATATAGTTGCTACCAACTTGCAAAATGATGATGATGCCATTTCATTTTTTTTTAACATACACGTTAAGTCGGTTGTGCAACTTGTTACAATTTGGAAGAGACGGTGATTCCAAACTTGCAAGGAAGAGGTAGGTGCCTCTGCAATACACGCATTTTGAGATCCCAACTTGGAAATCATTGAAATGTCCTGCTTGAATCCGTGTATATCTTCATAATTCACCGCCGAACTTTTTTGTAGTCTATAACTTTCTTGTTGCTGGAAAATTAAAAACATTAAAACCCGTTGCGACTTGCCAAGTTGTTGCGCCGCCCAATACCCATCCCGAGACAGGATTGGAATAATCCTGAATTTTCCACTTGCAATTTGTGTATTAATAAATTCGTTTTTTGCATAACCATAGATAAAGAAATCCACGCAATGCACATAAATACATGCATGATGAGCATGGCCGTGATGATGATGTTGATAAGGGGAATGAGATTCAATTAGAGAAGGTGTTTCAGCATATAATAATAATAATAATAATCTATTTTTAAAGGTCACTGTCAAGTCAGCACACTAAATTGGTGTATGAGATCCTCTTGTTTGTAGGACAAGGGACATCTTTCCGCCCAGTAATTTAACTAGTAATGTCTATGAAGGTATACATACCCTGTCCCCTCTGGATTTGAACCTGTGAACCTCTTAAGAGTAAAATATTCTTAACCATTAAGTCCACTCAAACTAAAAATCAATAATATTAATCCAAAATAACTGACAGTTTGTGTAGCCAATTAGAAAACAGATTCTTATAAATAAACGAAAAAGACGAAAAGAATTGACTATGGGTGGCCAAGCCAATTAAAGAAAGGCCCGGCGCCCGATTCGTCGGGGGTTGTGTAAATAGCCAAATCTGACTCTGACGCTTTCTGTATGTACGATACGCATTCCAAATTTCAAGATAGAAGATGTGGTTAGGTTGAGCATACGCTTCCTTCCTGTCTATCCATATGCAATTAATAATTGATTAAATAAAGTAATGACATAATCTATTATTTCATATGAGCCGTTATCGCCGTAGCTGGGCGTCCACAAACTTTGACGATTAGTCTGATAAGTGCGGACTCGCCGCACGCCGCCGCTACTACACGCTTTGTGACCGTTGCGGGCAGCCTGCTTCCCGCCCGCCATTGTAATTTGAGTCGAATCTCTAGTCTACTCTGGACAGTCTTTGTTTACACTCCATCAATTTCAACCGCGCCGCTTCATCACCATCCAACTAGATTCTCTCGCCCCCAGAAGATATATATATATATATATATAGTCTTCAACATTGGGCAGAGAAATGAGATCACAAGTATAGAAAAACTGAAACAATTGGACGCTCTTCGGCGTACGGCGATACGAGGCTGTTTGAGTTTTAATTGGCCGTTGCTTAAAGCGTAGTTTAAATGTTCTACCTTTTGCTTATCCAAATTTACATAGTCGGATTTTCTCCATAAAATTTCTTCTATGCAATGTGAGGTCTGGCCTTGTAACCAACGATCGTGTAAGCATTATGGGACAGGGCTAGGCCTGGGTTGTATTTATGGGATTCCAAATTTGAAGAAAAAGTCAAGAAATATATTGAAGTGGAGTGGGCTAACTTGGGAGTAATCTTCGTTTTTAAATTTCGGATCAATTTAGAATTCTGATTTATTTTATGAACATTTAGGTTGGTTTAAAATGAGACAAAACTTCTGTGGTAAAAGTTTGAAATACATGAAACTCTGATCCATGTAAAACTCAAACTATTCTGAAAATCTGACCAAATTCAAATCCATTTTTTTACCTAAAAAAACAAATCAAATCTGTTTGCTCCTAAATTAATCTACTCCTATTGAAATTGATTATTTTCTATGCTAGAATATATACATATAATGTTCTGAGCAGATAACTTGGGATTGCGATTAAAGTAAAGCTTCACACAAATAAAACACACTCTATTCGTATCCGAATCTATAGCGCCGAGCATGCCTTATAACAACTCTGTGCTAGTAAATAGTTCATTGTTATAAACAATACAGTTGAATCTATAGTGTACTTTATTTTATTTTTTAATTGAAATTAAATAATTTATATTATCAAAATGGATATGGTTAAATCTATAATGTATTTTATTTTATTTTTTAATTGAAATTAGATAATTTATATTATCAAAATGGCTGTATTATAGCTAAACAGCATGATAAAACATACATAATGTCTTCAAGTTTCAAATTACAGAGTTTACATATTTTTTGGTAAAAAAAAAATCCCAATGATTACTGCTATTATAGATTCTGTAAAATATGTTTAAAATACTGATAAGCTTAGAAAACGTTTCCATGCCTATGTAAATAGCACTGATTCGTGATCTCCATCCCCATATCTTCAATGAGCTGATTAACAAGAATAACAAGTTGGTGCTTAATTTGAACGAGGTATTCATAATAGCTCCAATTTGGGAGATGCATTGTTATTCACATTCATGGACCTTGGATGTAAGAGAGAAAATGGATGTTCTGTTAATTTGTAGATGGACCTTGGATGTAAGAGAGAAAATAGATGTTCTGTTACTTTGTAGATTATTCCTTCATGAGTCTTGAAAATCCACTTGCAAATCTCAATGGTCCATGATTCAAATGGTCCATGATATATAATTTAAACTAGCAACAAATCTTAATGGTTCATGATGTATAATTCAAAACTAACAAGCAAATCCATAGGTAAAAATTGTCTCTTAGCACTTCGATAGACCCGCATCTCTAAACCTAAGGATTCTTGAAGAAAACCAACATTAGAGTTCACAGTAACAACACCAGAAATCATATAAGCAGTGTAGGGGTGAAACAAGATTCTAAGGTTTAAAATTCACAGACATAGCAGCTAATAAATATCTCCCCCAATTTACAAAATCAAGTCCACACCACGTGTAACAAGATATGTCCGAAAACTCAACATTCAAATCTTGAAAACCAATGAGACCAAAAATACACAGAACAAAGCGAGTGATGAAAATACCAACCACCGACTTAAGGCTTCTTGTTGAGCTTGGACCAAAATAGAAATGAGTTTGTAGTAACCGTAATCCCAACCCATGGACCAGAATAGAAGCGAGTTTGTAGTAAACGTAACCCTTGGACCAGAATAGAAACAAGTTTGTAGTAATGCATATGCTTATGTTTGGTTAATGGATGGAATCCCCAAATCACCCCTCTAGCTAGTCCAAGGAAATGAGCACTTGGATTTGAACCTAAGAACCTAAGATCTTTGTGAGTCCCAAAGGATTAAAATAGGGTGGTTTTCATAAACTAAGCTCATCTCATTTTCTTGGACTTGAACCTAAGATCTTTGTGAGTCCCAGAGGACTGAAATAGGGTGAAATAAGGAAAAAACACAATATTAATTATGTGAGATACATATAGCATTTCTATTATCATCACAATTACAATGCCACATAATCCCCCTTAGTTGTGATTCCCATAAATTATTCGTATATCCATCCTAACTTTCAGTTTTAGACACTTTAAATATCCATCCAAAACCTTCCTTGCTAAGTTTGTTATCTCTTTAATTAAAACTTCATTTATGCATTATTCAATGAATCTTAACCTATATCAAAATATCCATCCTAACTTTCAGTTTTAGACACTTTAAATATCCATCCAAAACCTTCCTTGCTAAGTTTGTTATCTCCTTTAAAATTAAAAGTAGTTCCTCATAATGTCATAATGTCATAATTGTAAATAACTAATTATAGAATTAAAAAACTTATTTATAAACATTGATATTTGTTATAAAAGCTTGTTTCAATGAAGAAATGAAACATTACAAGGTTGTATCATTTGTTAATATATATGATCCATCTAAACTTTGCCTCTTTCAAACACTTCTTAATGTAAATATCATATTATAATGGTCAATTAGATATAAGATTTAGACATTAATAATGTCATTTCGATTTTAGGTTATTTTATGCTTTTATATTTTATTTCACTTTAATGTGTTTTTTTTTTGGTCAATATCACATTCATAAAGTGGATTGAGTAATGTAGATTGTAACCCTTTTTAAAAAAACTTTAGTTTTCTCATTATATATACAATCTCGGTTTATTTTATGTGTTTTGTTATCATTAAATGATATCAGAGCCCAACATTCTTGAGGTCATATTAAGGGATTTCTATAGGCAGATATAGATCAAATTAAATCAATTTTTAAGGGGCCGTATTATATTTTATTTAAAGGGGCTTATGACCATCAAGACTAGTCCCACATTAGGTGTATTATGCAACTATCATATAGCACAATCGTTGTAACCCAAAACCGTCATACAACAAGTCATACAACAACCACTAAGTGCACTAATTACTGTAAAAATCAACTATATAGCCGCCAAAGACCATACATAATGTACAAATTCATAGTTACATCCATCAAACATAAATTGGGGTTGTATAAACCTATTCTTCATTTAAATTTCTAAAATTCTATTCAATTTAGAGGATTTTGAAAGAGATTGAGTTTTTTCCTTCCTATATTACTACCCGTATTTGCAAATCTGGAACAATTGGTTGCTGATTGATCATTTTTCATTTGATCCAAGGTAGACATTTACTATTTTGGTGTTGGTCGTTAGTAGATCTATGTGTTTTTTAGTTGTTTCAGAGTAAATTTGTTAAGATATGTGTGTTTTTTTAGCTTTTTGAGAGAAAATATGTCAATATTTTTGTGTTTCTCACGTATTTGAGAATAGATGTATGGCTTATGAGGCTCCTTTTTTTTTTTTTTAGAAAAAATAACAAAATATATGCACTTTTGGGGCTATTTTTTGGGCATCTTTATCATAAATATACATGTTTTTGACTATTATACATGGTCTCCTTACAGAACATCATGCACGAAAGAAACAAGAGGTTCTCTAACAAGAAATATAATACGTGGAATTCATAAATGTTTTCTATATTTGAGTATATGTGCTTCATTACTATCATCTTAGGTGATGATACCTAACCACTAGTTATAGGTAGAGACTAGGACAAGTTTGATGAGCTAGAAAGAGAAGTAGTAGTTGTTAATGATAGATGATATGCTTCATGAGGTCCAAACATGAAAGACTTCCACATGGATTTAGAAGCTTTTGAAAGATTTACACGAGACTTTGGATAAAGGTAGGGACTTCTTCCTAAAGAATATGTTCTTCTTGGTCACAATGGATGAGAGTGCATCATCAAAGAAACACTTACTCAAGATCAAGGATATCAAAGAATAGTTGGATTCCATTGGCTAGACAGTGGAACAGGAGGACATGGTAGTGATCATGGTGAAATTATTACCACATGATTATGAGCACTTTATTAAGACCATGAACATCGCCTCTATGTATGTTGACTTGAAGTTTAATGAGTTATGCAATAAGATATTATAACATGATGGATAGAATAAATAGTTCACTACTAGCAGTGAGGCAGAGGATTTAGAATAGATCGTTACAACCACTTTACAACCAATGTGAAGGGAAAAGGTGAGTGGGAAAAGAAGAAAGGTCAAATGTAATATACCAGATATAAAAAATATGCAGAACATAAATAAAATGCTAGAAATGGCAGAATAACAACAATATAACCAGAATAATCACCACAATAACACTGAAATGATATAAGAATAACAACAGAAATAGCACTTTGATTCTGAGAGAAATGTTCACGGGTCTCTTTGCGGGGAAAACCTCTAGTCGAGCAGAGCTCTATTACAACAATCTCCAAGCTAGGGTTCTCATACCCTCGACTCCTATTTATACTAAATATGTCTATCAAAAGAAGCATCTAGAGGAAGATCCTTCTAGAAGTGGAAGCTTCTATTAGGTCTTCTTACATTCGACTTATTCTATTTTATTTCAAGGCCTTATTAATATTGACCTTTATTACATCCGAATATATTGTTCTACCTATGTGTGGGTTAGGACCCTAACATGTCCCCCCCCTTAAAAACAACCTTGTCCTCAAGGCTTGAGATGTGGAAAGTGCTGCAGAATAGTAGTTGGCTCCCAAGTGGCATCTGCTGGAGTTGTATCTTTCCATTGTATTAACACTTCCTTGATGGTTCTTTGATGCACGTGATGCTCACACTGGTCCAAAACTGCTTTTGGTTGTAGCCAAATGGATCCTTCTTTGGCTAACTCAGGAAGGTTGGTTTGAATCTGGCACTTAGTTCTGATCACCTTCTTTAAGCATGAAACATGAAAAACAAGATGTAGCTTCGAATGACTGGGAAAATTTAACTGATAAGCCACCTGTCCCACATGCTTGAGAACTATATAAGGACAATAAAATTTGGGTGCTAGCTTCTGACAATGCTCATCCTTGAGGGAATTCTGCTTCTAAGGTTGCAGGCGAAGAAACACCTGATCCCCTTCTTCAAATTGACGTTCATAGTGACCTTGATCTGCTTGTTGATTCATACGATTATGTGCCATGACCAAATTCTCTTTGAGGGTATGAAGAATATCCTCTCAAACTGTAAGTGTTTGGTCAACTGCCTGGACCTTCAAGACACCAGGTAAGTATGAGAGAACTGAAGGTGGCTTCTGTCCATATACTGCTTCAAAAGGAGTCATGTGTGTAGTTGTATGGTATGAAGTGTTGTAGCACCATTCAACTAGGGGTAACCATTGAGCCCATTGATTTTGCTTTTCCGAGGCAAAACACCTCAAATATGTTTTCAAACACTTTTTGACAACTTCTGTCTGACCATCAGTCTGGGGATGATAAGTTGTACTGAGATGCAATTGGGTGCCTTGTAGCTTGAATATTTCTTGCCAAAAATTGCTTGTGAAAGTTGGGTCACAATCAGAAACAATAGAGTGTGGAATGCCATGGATCTTGAAGACCTGATCCATGAAAATCTGAGCCACCATGGATGTTGTAAACAGGTGTTGAAGAGCGTATAAATGAGCATACTTGGAAGGGCGATCAACAACCACCATGATGACTAATTTATTTCCTAATTTGAGTAAGCCTGTAATAAAATCCATAGAGATGTCCTTCCAAATAATAGGTGGAATTGGGAGCGTTTGTAGTGTGCCTGGAGATTTGACTGTTTCTCCCTTGTTGCGCTGACACACATCACATCCGGTTACAAAATTATGAATGTCCTATTTCATACCATCCCAGAAAAAAGAACGTTTGACCCTGTCATAGGTTTTGGTGAACCCGGAGTGCCCCGCTGTCGGTGTAGCATGAAGCTCAGAAAGTACCATGGATTTAATCTTTGATTGTTTACTTAAACAAAAACGACCTTTGAATCAAAGCTCATCATGGAGCCAAGAGTACCCTGGGGGATCTGGAGCACTGGACTGCAATTGTTGGATTAGCTGCGAACTTTTGGGATCTTGTAGCCATTCTTGGCAAACAACTTGGAGCCAATCTGGTACAATGAAGGAAAGAGAAAAAAGGGATCCTTCATCTTCATATTTGCAGGAAAGTGCATCTGCAACCACATTTTCTTTTCCTTTCTTGTGAATGATCTCATAATCATAGCCAAATAGCTTAGTTACCCATTTTTGTTGCTCCAAGGAGGAAATGTGTTGTTCCAAAAAATACTTGAGTCTTTGATGGTCTGTCTTAATTTGGAAGCGTTGCCCCAATAGATAAGGGAACCACAAATCAACGTCATGCATAATAGCCAACATTTATTTTTAGATAGATTTTCCCATATTTCTTTCCGATAGTTGCTTGCTGGTAAAGGCCAAAGGTCGACCCTTTTGCATAAGGACAACACCAATTCCTTTCCCTGAGGCATCACATTCCAAGACAAATGTCTTTGTGAAATCAGGAAGGGCCAGGACTGGAGTGGTGCACATGGCCATCTTCAAGGTTTGAAAATCTTGAGCAACAGTTGGAGTCCAAGTGAAAGAGTTCTTTTTTAGGAGAGTAGTGAGAGGTGTTGCGATCTTTCCGTAATTCTTAACAAACTTGTGATAATAACTGTTAGGCTCGGAAATCCACGCAATCTTTTGAGAGTCTTTGGGTGAGGCTAATCTTGCATAGCTTGAATCTTTTTAGGATCCACCCTGACACCGTCCTTTCCAACCAGATGACCCAAGTACTCTACTTCTGAGGTGCCAAAAAGACATTTAGACTGTTTTGGGAAAATTTGGTGCTGAGAGAGTAGATGGAGAACTTGATCCACATGAGCAAGATGTTTTTTCCGGGTATTTCTATAGATGAGGATATAATGAAATAAAACTAAGACAAAATGAAAAAGGAAAGGACAAAAGACATGATTCATGAGGCTTTGGAAGGTGGATTGGGCATTACACAAGCCAAAGCACATGACCAAAAACTCATAGTGGCCCTCATGAGTTCTAAAGGCAGTCTTGGGAATGTCTGCCTCTTTCATACTTATCTAGTGGTAGCTTGAACGAAGATCAAATTTAGTAAAGAATTGGGCACCACTCAGTTCATCCAGGAGGTCATCAATGATAGGAATGGGAAATTTGTCTTTAATGGTAAGTTTGTTGAGGGCTCAGAATTCAGGACACATTCGCCAAGAACCTTATTTCTTCAGGACCATGATCACAGGATAAGAGTAGGGGCTCGTACTAGGGCGGATAACTCCTTCATTAAGGAGTTCCTAGACCATTTTCTCAATTTCATTTTTTTGGGAAAAGGGGTGACGATACAGATATATATTGGGAGGAAGGCTTCTGGGTACAAGGGGAATGGAATGATCATGAAAACCATGTGAAGGAGGGAGTCCTTGGCGAGTGGAAAAGACCACTTGATGTTTAGAAAGGATGGCTTGGAGGTCTTGCAGCACCGAGGGTGCTTTTGTTGCTTGGATGGCATGGAGTTGAGCAATAACACCATAATGACCCGTTTTGAGCAGTGTTTCCATGCAATGGGAACTAATGATCTTAGGTGAACCAACGGTGATGCCTTAGAACTTATATTGGTGGCCCTCCTGGTCAAATTGCATGGTTAATTCCTTAAAATCCATGAGAATGGGACCCAAAGTCCTTAGCCAGTCTGCACCCAACACGATGTCACAACCGCCCATGTCAATAGCAAACATATGAGATTATGCACATTTTCACAATGCCCTCCACATTTCATGGAGCCACCATTGGAAATCATGATTTGGAATTATTGACTACATGGATGTAGCAATGAGTTTCTTGGGAAATGTGGCAACGAATAAAATTATGGGTGCTTCCACTATCAACCAGAATGATGACCTTCCAATGCTTGATGTAACCAATTAGCTTGAGGGCTTGGGGAGCAGAGAAGCTAGTGAGAGAATTGAGGGAAATGATTGGTTCTACTTCGAGAGGGTCTGAGGGAGGGGTTATGTCGGGGGTTTCAGGTGAATCAGACACAAGGGGAGTTTCAAAATCCTCTTCTGAAATATCCTCGGATATTTCCATAAACAACTTTTGTTCCTTACACTTGTGGCCTGGGAAATATTTGCCATCACAATTATAACAAAGGCCTTTAAGTTGGCGTTCAACCATTTCCACCCTGGTCAATTTTTGGATCTTTAGTGGAGCGGAGGGAATAGTGGGATTTATTGGTTTAGGGTGAGGGATAAAGGAGGGTTTCCGGTTTTGAGAAGATACAACCTGTTGTGCTTCTTTATCTCTTTTAGTATCCTCCACCTAACTCTGAGGTTGAGACATGAGGACATGGGCCCGGATCTCATCCTTGAGGCCACTGATAAAACATTCTCGGAAAAAGGCATCAGACATGCCCTTTGTCCGAACAGCTAGGCATTCAAAGGCAGCTATAAAGTCTTCCACTGTTCCTAATTGTTTCAACTTTGTCAAACGTCCCAAATGGTTGGTTTTAGTGTCAAAGCGTTCATAAAGCTCTGCCACAAATTGTGTCCAAGAAATATACCCTTGACGAGAAGTTTTTCCAAGAAATATACTCTGGTCTGAAGAATACTGCAGAGAGGCAACTTCTATATCAAGAACGTTGGCAATGGTGGCAAACTTTTGATATATTGTGTCCAGGCAAACTTCTTCGGGTAGCACACTTTGTATATTTCCCTGTGCTATAGCTCTCTGATATACATGCAGGTTCCAATAGTAGTACTCGGCCCAATATCTCAGGGCACTAACTAAGGAGGATAGACCATACCCTTAGTCATACTACCCGACTACCCAGGTACTAGAGAGTATATTCTCGAGTGTTGTTCTCGGTGGCACTATAGCAGTCAAGCGGCTAATCGGTTTATCTAAAGAGGGCTTTAGGAAATCTAGGTTGATCCGTACATAGGTGTTGTCTGATGTGCTACCACTCGAAGGGGTACCAACAGGGGTTACAAGGGAGGCCAAAAGATGTGCGCTTAAGAACCACTTTTATTTCCTGCGTGTATGAATCCCTCAACTGCGGGTTTATGCGTGTAACGACAGATCTCTATGGCTTAAAGATATAGGAATAAGTCTCTACCCTGAAAAAAAAATTACCCACAATTTCTGCCAAGGAAAGTGTTCTGATACCACTTATAATATACCAGATATAAAAAGTATGCAGAACATAAATAAAATGATAGAAATGACAGAATAACAACAATATAACCAAAATAATCACAACAATAACACTGAAATGATATAAGAATAACAACATAAATATCACTTTGATTCTGAGAGAAATTTTCACGGGCCTCTTCGAGGGGGCAACCTCGAGTTGAGCAGACCTCTATTACAATAATCTCCAAGCTAGGGTTCTCATACCCTCGACTCCTATTTATACTAAATATGTATATCAAAATAAGCATCTAGAGGAATATCCTTCTAGAAGCAGATGCTTCTATTATGTCTTCTTACATTCGACTTATTCTATTTTATTACAAGGCCTTATTAATATTGACCTTTATTACATCTGAATGTATTGTTCTACCTATGTGTGGGTTAGGACCCTAACATCAAAGCAGTGATGAAGATGCAACTAGGAGTCAAAATAGCATCACATGTCACCACTATGACAAGGTGGGCCATATGAAGAAGCACTACAGAAAGAGGTTGTCATGTCTGAAAACCAACTAGGGAAGGCCTTTGTAGAAGGCTCATGTCACAAAGCATATAAAGGAGAATTAATAAACCTTCTATGCCTTCATGGACAAGCGACCAATAGATCATCTCTAATCATCTTCTTAGTACATTGATTCAAGTTCATCGTGACACTTCACCAACTTGGAGGATTGGTTCATGGAGTATACTGCTTGTTCATCCAAGGATTCAATGATCTTCAGTGGAGAGGAAGAGTGCATAGTATTTGGAAAATGAAATCTTCATATTTCCTTTGAAGCTAAAATATGAATTTTCCTTAGTGTGTACCATGTGCCAAGCATGGAGCTTAATCTACGATCAGTTACTTAAATTATGAGACATTTCCCCGAGCTAGATGTCAACTTTAGCAATTACAAATGTTATAGAGTAGATAAGGATACCAAGATGACTATTGTTCTTGGTGTAGAGGATCATGGATTGTTCAGACTAATTGATATTGGATAGGTTAGGGAGCATGCCTTGGTAGCCAAATGTGCATTGGACATCATTCTACTATGGAATAAATAGTATGGAAATATTAAATTCACCTACCTCTCTTAGTTACCTTGAGATAATTTGGTGGATGTACTTCCTCAAATTCAGTAGTATATTCACGGTGTATGTGAAGCATCATTGAGAATAATTTTATGAAGGATAGGCTTAGAGATCATAGACATTATTTTAGTTGATTTATGCAGATATTTGTGGACCTATGAATGTGGGATTACTCAATGGTTCCATGGATTTCCTTATGTGTGTTTATGACTATAATAGAAAAATATAGGTGTAGTTTTTGAAGTTGAAATTTGAAGTGTTTAATGAACTTCAAAATTTTAAAGCACTAGTAGAAAAAGGGTTGAGGTGTCACATTACCACTCTTGGGTCTAATAATGATGGTGAATTTTGTTCCAAATAATTGAATAACTTTTGTACCAAACATGGGTATAAAAGGTAGTTTACTACACCCCACACTCCATAGAAGAATGGAGTGGTTGAGCAATGGAACCATACGATCAAAAAATGGCCTAGTGTATGATGGATAACATGTGTGTTCCTAACAGGTCATGGTCCAAGGCAATATTCACAGTAGCATACCTATTGAGTAGATCTTCAATGATGGTCATGAAGTAGAAGACCCCAAAGGAAGCATGGTCTAGGAGGAAGCCCATAGTTAGTAATATTAAGGTATTTGGTTCTAATTCTTATTATTGGATTCCAAATGAGAAGATAACCAAGTTATACCCCAAGAGAAAGAAACTAGTGATCATAAAGTAAAATGACGATCATAAAGACTATTGATTATCTGATGTTGACACCAATCAATTGAGATTCAATAGATATTTTTTAGTTTATCAAGAAGTGATACCTTTCCATACTTCTTCAGAGATCAAATCAAATAAAAACAACTTGATGCATCTAAGGATTCGGGTATCAAGCTTTAGGAAGATCCAATTGAAAGGGGGGATTAGTTTGAGCATGATGAGTTTTTAGGATCTGATTTTTTTGATATAGGTATAGGTATAGGAAGCCCATATCATGGTGATAGCATTGATGGGGAGGATCCCAAGAAGAGACCAAAGTGGTAGAACATCAACATTAGAGATGTTTATATAATTGAATTGATAAAGGGAAAATCATTGAGAAACAAAATAAAGAAACCTAATACAATCAACTTTACTCTAATGGCCAATGTTTAGGAAGCATATGATCCACAAGTGTTCAGGGGGAGGAAATGGAGACCTAAATGGGAGAAGTTCATGGTAGTTGAACCTGAGAGTTTGAAGAAAAATAAGACTTGGGATATCATATTTTTGCTACCGATGAATAAACCCATTGGATTTAAATGGGTGTATAAGGTAGATGGCACACTTCACAAGTACAAGGCACAATCGACTACAAAAAGGTTTTATATATAAGCTCGTTTGATGCATTTTGGTATATTAGAGTCTGAGGTTTTAAAGAAGCTAGTGTCATTTCGAAGGAGGAAAAAAAAGGTTTTGGGCACTCAATCATCATTATGAAGCCATATTCATCATCATCCATCATCATCCATAAGCCAAGGTTATGAAAGATGAACAAAGTGAAAAAATAACCTATGTTGCACAACCTGTTGCAAAACTGTCAAAGCATCCACCTCTGCATTTAATGATTATCAAGGAAGGTTTTAATTGGTGTTTGGGATAAAACTAATTTCATTCTTAATATAAGTATCTTCATTTATATACTTGACTCATATGCATTAAACAAACCCTAAAATATTGCCAAGCTGCACAACTAACCCCACACTGCACAACTGTCTTAGTGATATTTTGGGGCAGCAACTTGAAATTTTTTATTTCAAAGTTTAATCAGTGGGATGATGATGAAATAAATACCATGGCTGCATAAACAAAAGCAATTTTATTAGTCGAACGCATTGTAGCTTCATTTTTCCAATATTGAGGCACATTAAGGTTTTGAATATTGTGAAGGTAATGATGTTTTGAAAGAGGTTGCAGAGGTTCTAAGGAAACCTATCATAATAATGAAGAATGAATTTACCATCAGTCACTCATCACATAGTAGTCAAATCTAAAACAAGATGAAAAGGAAGTTGTTGGAAAATTCATTGTGCACGGGCTGCAAGGTACGTTGCACAAATGATTATTTTTTTGGTCAACTTGAAGATCGCTTTCGGATCAACTACAAAGAATTTTTGAGTAACCCAGAGAGGTTTTTGTTAAGAATGGACTCAATAAAAAACACCTCTCTCATATTTGCAATAGGTTTCATATTTTGGGATATTTGAATGAATATTTACAACCCCGTTTTTCATATTTAAGCATTTAATGATTTCTTGTTTTAGTCATCATCTTTGGGTGCCAATTATGAGAATCTGGAGAGGAATTTTTGAAAACCCAAAGATTTTGTCAATAACAGACCCAATAAAAAAAAACCTCTCTCATTTGTTTCAAATCTATCATGGTTTGGAAGATATGCAATTCTCTTTGAGGCCTATTTTGCAAAATTTCACCAAGCCAAATTTCATGTAGGTTATTGTTGCATAGCAACCTTGCTGCGCAACTGTGTAAAAACATCTAGAATGTGTCCAGATCAACATGGATAGGTCAGCAGTGCTGCTAAGTCATATTAAACAAGATCCAAGTTCAAATATCACCATATCAGGGATTCAAACACCTTTTTTGTTAAGTGGTTATGATGTAATTAATGAGTCAACGTTGACTCCTCCATCTTTTCGAATTAGTTTAGATATTGTTGCCAAATATTTTGCAACTGTACCTTGATTTAGACAAGTTGTTGAATTCGAATTTAGGAAGATACGAGGATACTTTTGATATATATTTTATGGAGCTACATCAACTAGGGGATATGGGGTGTGAGGATGAGTTTTATTGTGTGCATGTTGTAAACTTGATTAATCTAAGATTAATGAAAGATTGTTGGACTAGAAGTACCTAGAATATCACTTCAGAGATTCATGTGATGGTAATTTTACTATTTGTGTATCTACTGTGAATGTTTCTCCTTTGTTTATCAATCTGTATTAATGTATTTCTTCTTTGATGTTTAAATGGGATATTTGTATTAGAATTCATCTATATCTGGTGCTCTTCTACATGTATTTCCCTATGTTCTTCTATTGTAATCACCTTGGGATTCATCCTTGATAGATTCCCTAAGGGGTTATTTGATTTATATTCAACCTTTCAACTACAATGACATTTTATCATCTTGAAGAAGTGCTTTCTACCTTTCCTCTGAGTAGTTATATTTCAATTCACCAAGTCTCCAACAAACCATCATTGATATCTGACTCTATCAATCCATTTCCCAATGGACCTTCCATCTGCTCTACCACCAATTCTTTAAATTTAAACCAAAGATATAGACTTTGAGTGAAATACCGAATCAATCCTTCCAATGATTGATTTGAAAGAGAGAGCCCTCTCTGGGTTGGAAGGGCTAGCTTCTAGCCTCAAGTTGGTTTGCAAGTTACCTCCTTGATTTCCCTCCTACAGCCAAGGGAAATTACGGAGAGATAACATTTTTGGCACTGTTGTCGAGGACTGAAGGTGAAATAATCCCTGGGATAAATGAAAAAGTTCAGATCTGAGTATTGATGGTGAATAGTAGTCAAACACATAAATGGTGTACATCATTCACCTGCCGAATCCATTTTCAAGAAGCTAGAGTTTGAAATTTTCATGGCGACTCCATTGTTTGAAGAATCAGTAGCCTAAAGGATTTCCTAGTGACTCCATTATCTCAAGATGTATTCTCAATCTACAAGGTATGATCCTATGAATTGATCTCATATACCTGGTTTTCCAAATCTCCTTCCTCGCATAGATTGGAAAACCTATTTTCCAAAATTCAAAGATGAAGAAGGTGATGATGTTGCTTTGCTTTTAATCAAGTTTCATATGCATGTACAGAAGATAAAGGTTGAATTTCATGAATATTTCCTTATGAATATGTTTATGGAAACCTTATAAGGAAAAGTAATATCATGTTATGAGAAGTTACCACAAGCTAGGATATCATTCTTGAAATATTTTCGCACAATATTCTTTGAACATTTTAAAGAATGTTATTCATATTTGTTGTTGGTTCAAAATTGTTGTTATCATTTTGAGAATTTCATTCAACATTTAGAAAAAAATTATGGTGATGAGGATTTTATGGATGATGAGATTATAGAATCCTTTCATGAGAATCCTTTTAAAAATCAGAAGGAAATAGTAGAGGACAATTGTCATCATACTCAGGAAAATTTCCAGCAAACAAAACCTTCTTCCATGGTTGAAAATGAAATTGATGAGGATCTTGATGAAGATATTCATTTTTATTTTCCTATGTTTAATGAACATATTCAGTAGCCTTGTCAGTTTTTAAGTGACCGGGAAAAAAAGCATGATAGTCAATCAAATTGTTCTTCATACCATTCATTTTCTAGAGCTTTGTTTAATGAAAAAACTTGTGACAATGATTCAAATAATGATAATGACACCCCACCATTGCAAGAAAATAATGAATAAGAGAAAAATGTCTTGGATACCCTCGAAGGTGAAGAGATAATTCATAATTTTTCATCACTTGAATTAATAAAATCATAATTCTTTATAAGATTAAGTGATGTTCTCTGTGAATCACATGAAAGGTTAACTTATGATATTTCTCATATATATGATAAGACTTTCCTTTTTGAATCTTTTCAAGAGAGTACAAAAGTTCTTGTGATTAGAATGATGAGACATATGGACAATTTGCTATTTTATTTGAGGGTGATCAATTTTATCATATATAACAACCAACTGAAAATGAAGAACATCCTTTCCTTTTTATTGATCAACAAAAAGTGTTTCTTCATGTTTTTAAAGATCCTTTAGCCAATTTGTTGGAATCATCGGCGAAATAAGGTTTTCTTTTGTTCATTAATACATGGATTGGATTCAGGTTTCAATTTGGGTTGCCATCTTTTAGATTTTTTATTCTTCTTGAAGAAAATAGAAGAAAAAATCAACCAAGTAACCATTTACTTGATTGGGTGCATTGGATTTTTTCTATCACCTGATCAGTAGTTGTCTTCAGTAATGTAACAATAGGGGAGTGTACAAACAAGATTTCAAGTCAAGAATTTTTTCATTTTGGGTTTTCTGCAGTGTGTATTTAGACTGCAGTAGTAGTCTTTTTCGTTTGTAGTACTAGTTGGTATTCAATATAGATTTCAATTTGCAGAAGGTGGATGGATTTGAAGTATGAGGTTTTCAGTTTGAAAAATGAGTTTGGCCTCAGAAGCAAGAGACAGGTACATGTTGCAGTTTATAAGCTCGAAATTGGGATCAACCCAATGGATTAGGCTACTAGTCTGCTTATTCTTTGGCACCTCATAGGGAGGATTCCATCCCTATTGGAGACAATGTTAGCACATGTAAATTTTCAATTTGTGATTTGGCCTAAATTATTTTTTTACAGGGTGATTTTGTTAAGTGCATTGAGATTAAAACCTTTAGGTTCATTTGAGCAAAGCTTGCAGCAACTAGAGACAAACAAGAAAGGAAAGAAAAAGCTTGATTTACTTATTGAAGCAGTAGAGATCTAGCCACTCTACTCATTTTTTCATTTTTGTCTTTTTAATGAGAAACAAGAAAGCCCTAACCCTAATTTGAATGTTACACACATATGAACAGTGATTTTGATCAAAGAATACTTATTATAGATGATGATATCACATTTTTTCCCAAACATATTTTGGAATTTGTGTTTGAGGATATAAGTTGTAAATGTGAAATTTACAGTTACGCAACTGTGAGAGTCTTGTTTTTTTGTGAAACAAGAAGGGGTTTTTATTGCCAGCTTCAACTCAAAGCCTAATCACATAAATAATAAGAATATGAGCATGAAAAATGAAGCTACTTCAACAGTGTATAGGCTTGAAGTAATATAATCTCATTTGCTACAATATAGTATATTAGGGTCTGAGGTTTTAAAGAAGATAGTTTTTTTTGAAGGAGGAACAAAAAGGTTTTGGGCACTCAATCATCATTACAAGGAAATATTCATCATCATCTGATCTGAAAATATGTTGGTTGTTAGTATATCTATATGTTTTTTAGTTGTTTTAGAGTAGATTTGTTAAGATATGTGTGTTTTTTATCTTTTTGAGAGAAAATATGTCAATATTTTTGTGTTTCTCATGTATTTGAGAATAGATCTATGGCTTATGAGGCTCTTTTTTAAGAAAAAATGACAAAATATATGCACTTTTGGGGCTATTTTTTGGGCATCTTTATCATAAATATACATGTTTTTTACTTTTATACATGGTCTCCTTACCCAACATCATGCACGAAGGAAACAAGAGGTTCTCTAACAGGAAATATAATACGTGGAATTCACAAATGTTTTCCATATTTGAGTATATGTGCTTCATTGCTATCATCTTAGGTGATGATACCTAGCCACTAGTTATAGGTAGAGACTAGGACAAGTTTGATGAGTTAGAAAGAGAAGTAGTAGTTGCCTATGATAGATGATATGCTTCATGAGGTCCAAACATGAAAGACTTACACATGGATTTAGAAGCTTTTGAAAGATTTACACGAGACTTTGGATAAAGGTAGGGACTTCTTCCTAAATAATATGTTCTTCTTGATCACAATGGATGAGAGTGCATCATCAAAGAAACACTTACTCAAGATCAAGAATATCAAAGAATAGTTGGATTCCATTGGCTAGACAGTGGAACAAGAGGAAATGGTAGTGATCATGATGAAATTATTACCACATGATTATGAGCACTTTATTAAGACCGTGAACATCGCCTCTATGTATGTTGACTTGAAGTTTAATGAGTTATGCAATAAGATATTATAACATGATGGATAGAATAAATAGTTCACTACTAGTAGTGAGGCAGATGATTTAGAATAGACCATTACAACCACTTTACAACCAATGTGAAGGGAAAAGGTGAGTGGGAAAAGAAGAAAGGTCAAATGTAATATACCAGATATAAAAAGTATGCAGAACAGAAATAAAATGCTAGAAATGGCAGAATAACAACAATATAACGAGAATAATCATCACAATAACACTAAAATGATATAAGAATAACAACAGAAATAACACTTTGATTCTGAGAGCAATGTTCACGAGCCTCTTCACGGGGAAAACCTCCAGTCAAGCAGAGCTCTATTATAATAATATCCAAGCTAGGGTTTTCATACCCTCAACTCCTATTTATACTAAATATGTATATCAAAAGAAGCATCTACAGGAAGATCCTTCTAGAAGCGGAAGCTTCTATTAGGTCTTCTTACATTCAACTTATTCTATTTTATTGCAAGGCCTTATTAATATTGACCTTTATTACATCTGAATATATTGTTCTACCTATGTGCGAGTTAGGACCCTAACATGTCCTCCCCCTTAAAAACAACCTTGTCCTCAAGGCTTGAGATGTGGAAAGTGTTGCAGAATAGTAGTTGGTTCCTAAGTGGCATCTGCTGGAGTTGTATCTTTCCACTGGATTAACACTTCCTTGATTCTTCTCTGATGCAAGCGACGCTCTTGCTGGTCCAAAACTTCTTGTGGTTGTAGCAAATGGATCCTTCTTTGGCCAACTTAGGAACGTTGGTTTGAATTTGGCACTTAGTTTCGATCACCTTCTTTAAGCATGAAACATGAAAATCATGATGTAGCTTCGAATAAATGGGCAAAGCTAACTAATAGGCCACCTGTCCCACACGCTTGGGAACTGTATAAGGACCATAAAATTTGGGTGATAGCTTCTGACAATGCTCAACCTTGAAGGAATTCTGCTTCTAAGGTTGCAGGCAAAGAAACACATGATCCCCTTCTTCAAATTGATGTTCAGAGCGACCTTGATTTGCTTGTTACTTCATGCGATTCTGTGCCATGACAAAATTCTCTTTGAGGGTGCAGAGAATATCCTCTCGAACTGTAAGGGTTTGGTCAACCGCTTGGACCTTCGAGACACCAGGTAAGTATGAGAGAACTGAAGGTGGATTTTTTCCATATACCACTTCAAAAGGAGTCATGCGTGTAGCTGTATGGTATGAAGTGTTGTACCACCATGAAGCTAGGGGTAACCATTGAGCCTATTGATTTTTCTTTTCTGAGGAAGAACACCTCAAATATGTTTCCAAACACTTGTTAACAACTTTTGTTTGACCATCAGTCTGGGGATGATAAGTTGTACTGAGATGCAATTGGGTGCCTTGTAGCTTGAAGAGTTCTTGCCAAAAATTTCTTGTGAAAGTTGGGTCGCGATCAGAAACAATAGAGTGTGGCATGCCATGGAGCTTGAAGACCTGATCCATGAAAATTTGAGCCACCGTGGATGTTGTAAATAGGTGTTAAAGAGAGAAGAAATGAGCATACTTGGAAAGGCGATCAACAACCACCATGATGACTGATTTATTTCCCGATTTGGGTAAGCCTATAATAAAATCCAGAGAGATGTCCTTCCAAATAGCAGGTGGAATCGGGAGCGGTTGTAGTGTGCTCGGATATTTGACTGTTTCTCCCTTGTTGCGTTGACACACATCACATTCAACGAAAAAATTACGACTGTCCTGTTTCATACCATCCCAGAAAAAAGAACGTTTGACCCTGTCATAGGTTTTGGTGAACCCAGAGTGCCCCGTTGTCGGTGTAGCATGAAGCTCATAAAGTATCGTAGATTTAAGATTTGATTGTTTACTTAAACACAAACGACCTTTGTATCGAAGCTCATCATGGAGCCAAGAGTACCCTGGCGGAGCTGGAGCACTGGACTGCAATTGTTCGATCAGCTATGAACTTTTGGGATCTTGTAGCCATTCCTGGTGAACAACTTGGAGCCAATCTGGTACAATGAAGGAAAGAGAAAAAAGGGATCCTTCATCTTCATATTTGCGGGAAAGTGCATTCGCAACCACATTTTCATTGCCTTTCTTGTAAATGATCTCATAATCATAGCCAAATAGCTTAGTTACCCATTTTTGTTGCTCCGAGGAGGAAATGTGTTGTTCCAAAAACTACTTGAGGCTTTGATGGTCTATCTTAATTTGGAAGCGTTGCCCCAATAGATAAGGGCACCACAAATCAATGCCATGCAGAATAGCCAAAATTTCCTTTTCATAGATAGATTTTCCCATATTTCTTTTCGATAGTTGTTTGCTGGTAAAGGCCAAAGGCCGAACCTCTTGCATAAGAAAAACATCAATTCCTTCCCCTAAAGAATCACATTCCAAGACAAATGTCTTTGTGAAATCAGGAAGGGCCAGGAATGGAGTGGTGCACATGGCCATCTTCAAGGTTTGAAAAGCTTGAGCAACAGCTGGAGTCTAAGTGAAAGAATTCATTTTTAGGAGTGCAGTGAGAGGTGTTGCGATCTTTCCATAATTCTTAACAAACTTGCGATAATAACCTGCTAAGCCCATAAATCCACGCAATCTTTTGAGAGTCTTTGGGTGAGGCCAATATTGCATAGCTTCAATCTTTTTAGGATCCACCCTGACATCGTCCTTGCCAACCAGATGACCCAAGTACTCTACTTATGAGGTGCCAAAAGCACATTTAGACTGTTTAAGGAAAATTTGGTGCTGAGAGAGTAGATGGAGAACTCGATCCACATGAGCAAGATGTTTTTTCCAGGTATTTCTATAGATGAGGATATCATCAAATAAAACTAAGACAAAATGATGGAGAAAAGGACAAAAGACATGATTCATGAGGCTTTGGAAGGTGGAGAAGGCATTACACAAGCCAAAGGGCATGACCAAAAACTCATAGTGGCCCTCATGAGTTCTAAAGGCAGTCTTGGGAATGCCTGCCTCTTTCATATGTATCTGGTGGTAGCCCAAATGAAGATCAAGTTTAGTAAAGAATTGGGTACCACTCAGTTCATCCAGGAGGTCATCAATGACAGGAATCGAAAATTTGTCTTTAATGGTAAGTTTGTTGAGGGCACGGAAGTCAGGACACATTATCCAAGAACCTTCTTTCTTTAGGACCATGAGCACAGGAGAAGAGTAGGGGCTCATACTAGGGTGGATAATGCTTTCATTAAGGAGTTCCTGGACCATTTTCTCAATTTCATTTTTTTGGGAAAAGGGGTGACGATACAGATGGATATTGGGAGGGAGGCTTCCAGGTACAAGGGGAATGGAATGATCATGAACACCACGTGAAGGAGGGATTCCTTGGGGAGTGGAAAAGATAACTTGATGTTTATAAAGAATGGCTTGGAGGTCTTGCGGCACCGAGGGTGTTTTTGTTGCTTGGATGGCATGGAGTTGAGCATTAGCACTAGAATGACCCTTTTTGAGCAACATTTCCATGTGATGTGAAATAATGATCTCAGTTGAACCGATGGTGATTCCTTGGAACTTATATTGGTGGCCCTCCTGGTCAAATTGCATGGTTAATTCCTTAAAATCCATGAGAATGGGACCCAAATTCCTTATCCACTCTACACCTTGTTATCCCCGATTTCTAGGGATAACTAGGAGATCATGTCTCGAGGCCCACAAGTCCTAGACATGGAGTACCGAGAGAAAGATTGACCTGAGCATGGCCCCGGAGGGCCCATGTTTTTTTCTTCTTCGCCAGATTTGTCCTGTCAGTAGCAGTAGCATCCGTCACCTTCGACTTAGACTTGTATAAGAGAAGACTCTTGCTCCATGAGGTAATTAGTCCAGGTATCATGGCATGTGTCATATTTGATCATTATAACTTTCAGATATATGCATCAGATTCGTTTTATTTTTGACAACTGCTTGGACCTTACATTAACCCACTTGACCATGGTTAGGGGAAAAGATAGGCTACCCTAGTAAGCTTGTACCCGTAGGTTTTGGTTTGCCACTGGGGGATTTTGAAGGGCCATCGTCCGCTCCCATCATATCATCACTCTTACATCTTATCTCCCATTCATCTTCCCCTTTCCCCTAGTGCGGACATTAGGATGACCTGTTTGTGGGGTTACATCTTATCTCGTGGGAAGAAGGGGCTAAAGGCCCAGAAGGTAAAAGCAGCTGACAAAAGATAAAAGCCATAAGAATACAACCTAGAGATGTCT
Source organism: Picea sitchensis (assembly GCA_010110895.2). Lineage (NCBI taxonomy): Eukaryota > Viridiplantae > Streptophyta > Pinopsida > Pinales > Pinaceae > Picea > Picea sitchensis. Next base: position 145,065 of record SNQJ01S0013804.1, read on the forward strand.
CGCCCAGGGATCCCCGAGAAGGAAACAAAAATCCTCTCAGCAGGAAATAAGAGGGACCCAAAGAAAAATAACAAAGAAAGACCTAGCTAAGAGGATGGGGGGTCTCATCACGATCCAACCCATTATGTTCATGGGTACCTAGCAGTATGACATTGCCATTATCTGGTTACCATGCCAGGGCAGTGAGCTTTGGTTGCATGGCCAAGGGAAAGGGGGTCTCATCACGAGCCAGCCTTATCATCTCTATGAAAGTACTTGTGGGTAACACTGTTAGCTCTGGTCACCACGCCAAGGCAGTGTCCTCTAGTTAGACTTGAGATAAATAAGAAAAACAATAAAGAAAAGAAAGAATAAAGGCAATAAAGGGCTTGGAAAGAATTGCATCCATGACGGGTACAACTCACCTTCTACAAAGGCACCCATAGGTATTATCACCCCTATCTTTCACTCTACCTATATGTCTGGACATCCCTTGACCACATCACCTCATGTTACATGGCTTGGATGATATTCTCTAGAAACTTTCCTTCTCCTATGGATGTTGGCCCAATAGAGTATTTTGTCTTTTTCTTCAGTTTTGTATAGTAGGTCAGTGTAACGTCTTTGAGCTATTGAATGATTCATCAGGGGTTTTATGCATGTGTTTGATAAATTTAATGATGAAATATGATTAACATTGCTATGATCCCTTTGACTGATGAGCCCATGGAGGGTGAAGTTTATGACGTGCAGGACCATACCCGACAGACAGGTACCAGTGGACCGGTACACATGGGGAGATGATTAGCTCGGACCTCCATGGGGCTGAAGAGCCCATCAGATGGTTGCTAGCATCCCATCAAGGGCAAAGATAGGACAATGATTGGATGATCCTTTGCACCTGAGAAGAAGAAGGACGTTCCATCTGGGACACTTTGGCTGAGCCCAGCCAAGGGGGGTTGATCCACTTCAGGTGGAACATTACCTTTTGATGCCACATGACGTCATCTAGGAGCCCTTGATGTCACCTCCAGTGCATGGCAAAGATAGGGCAGTTTGGCATGTGTGGTAGAGTTTGGAGGCCCAAAGAGGGCCAACGTTTATCATCTTGTGCTGCCTTTTTCCCTAAAAGGGGTCAACGTCTCCCTCAAAAGGCCTTGACGTCTTATTTATTGCTCATTTAGGATTTTATTTGACAGTTTAATGTAAAAAAAGTATGATTTTAATTATTAGCCTTGTCGGCTATTTTTAATGACCTAAATTTAATTATAGGTCATGAACATTCTTAAAGTAAAGACATGTTGGAATCTTCACACAAATAAAACACACTCTATTCGTATCTGAATCTATAGCGTTGAGCATGCCTTATAACAACTCTGTGCTAGTAAATAGTTCATTGTTATAAACAATACAGTTGAATCTATAGTGTATTTTATTTAATTTTTTAATTAAAATTAAATAATTTATATTATCAAAATGAATATGGTTAAATCTATAATGTATTTTATTTTATTTTTTAATTGAAATTGGATAATTTATATTATCAAAATGGCTGTAGTATAGCTAAACAACATGATAAAACATACATAATGTCTTCAAGTTTCAAATTACAGAGTTTACATGTCTTTTTGGTAAAAAACAAATCCCAATGATTACTGCTATTATAGATTCTGTAAAATATGTCTAAAATACTGATAAGCTTAGAAAACGTTTCCATGCCTATGTAAATAGCACTGATTCGTGATCTCCATCCCCATATCTTCAATGAGCTTAATTTGAACGAGGTATTCATAATAGCTCCAATTTGGAAGATGCATTGTTATTCACATTCATGGACCTTGGATGTAAGAGAGAAAATGGATGTTCTATTATTTTGTAGATGGACCTTGGATGTAAAAGCGAAAATAGATGTTTTGTTACTTTGTAGATCATTCCTTCATGAGTCTTGAAAATCCACTTAATTTTTTGCAAATCTCAATGGTCCATGATCCAAATGGTCCATGATGTATAATTTAAACTAGCAAGCAAATCTTAATGGTTCATGATATATAATTCAAAACTAGCAAGCAAATCCATAGGTAAAAATTGTCTCTTAGCACTTCGATAGACCCGCATCTCTAAACCTAAGGATTCTTGAAGAAAACCAACATTAGAGTTCACAGTAACAACACCAGAAATCATATAAGCAGTGTAGGGGTGAAACAAGATTCTAAGGTTTAAAATTCACAGACATAGCAGCTAATAAATATCTCCCCCAATTTACAAAATCAAGTCCACACCACGTGTAACAAGATATGTCCGAAAACTCAACATTCAAATCTTGAAAACCAATGAGACCAAAAATACACAGAACAAAGCGAGTGATGAAAATACCAACCACGGACTTAAGGCTTCTTGTTGAGCTTGGACCAAAATAGAAATGAGTTTGTAGTAACTGTAATCCCAACCCATGGACCTGAATAGAAGCGAGTTTGTAGTAAACGTAACCCTTGGACCAGAATAGAAACGAGTTTGTAGTAATGCATATGCTTCTGTTGACCAGAATAGAAACTAATTTGTAGTAATGCATATGCTTATGTTTGGTTAATGGATGGAATCCCCAAATCACCCCTCTAGCTAGCCCAAGGAAATGAGCACTTGGATTTGAACCTACCTTCTAAGCTAGCCCAAGGAAATGAGGATTTGAACCTAAGATCTTTGTGAGTCCCAAAGGATTGAAATAGGGTGGCTTTCATAATCCTCCATAACTAAGCTCATCTCATTTTCTTGGACTTGAACCTAAGATCTTTGTGAATCCCAAAGGACTGAAATAGGGTGGTTTTCACAATCCTTCTACATAACTAAGCCCATCTCATTTTATTTTCTATCCCTTTTGATGTTTCAAAAGGTAATATATATTGCTTATAAACTTCATTATTTTTAAATTTGACATTTTGATTTGTAAAATTATTTTACATTTCATTTTATTTTGTTGCAAAAGCGTTATCAATGCATGCTTGGTTGTTATTATATATTGGAGAGTAGTTACAAGATTATATTTATATGAACTTCACCCTTCTATAAAAAAAAATTATGGCATTAACAACATTTGAATCCACTCATGGAGAAAGGACATAAAAAGATGATTAATGACATAAATTTATTTTCTCATCAAAAGGATTTTTTTCCTAATGATCTGTTTTAGATTTTTCATAACAACAATATTCACAAATTTTTAATGATGACAAAGAAAAAAATACAATTTAATATAAATTGTGTGAGATACATATAACATTTCTATTATCATCACAATTACAATGCTACATAATCCCCCTTAGTTGTGATTCCCATAAGTCATTTATTTTGGTTCATGTGCCATAAATATGCACCGTTGTTGATAAATAAAACCTCATTTATGCATTATTCAATGAATCTTAACCTAGATCAAAATATCCATCTTAACTTTTAGTTTTAGACACTTTAAATATCCATCCCCTCATAATGTCATAATTGTAAATAAAGTAGCCCCTCATAATGTCATAATTGTAAATAACTAATTATAGAATTAAAAAACTTACTTATAAACATTGATATTTGTTATAAAAGCTTGTTTCAATGAAGAAATGAAACATTACAAGGTTGTATCATTTGTTAATATATATGATCCATCTAAACTTTGCTTTTTTCAAGTATTTTTTAATGTAAATATAATATTATAATGGTCAATTAGATATTAGACTTAGACATTAATAATGTCACTTCGATTTTAGGTTATCTTATGCTTTTATATTTTATTTCACTTTAATATGTTTTTTTGGTCTATATCACATTTATAAAGTGGATTGAGTAATGTAGATTGTAACCCTTTTTAAAAAAAAAAATTAGTTTTCTCATTATATATACAATCTTGGTTTTCTTTATGTGTTTTCTTATCATTAAATGATATCAGAGCCCAACATTCTTGAAGTCATATTAAGGGATTGCTATAAGCACATATAGATCAAATTAAATCAATTTTTAAGGGGTCGTATTATATTTTATTTAAAGGGGCTTATGACCATCAAGACTAGTCCCACATTAAGTGTATCATGCAACTATCATATAGCACAATCGTTGTAACCCAAAACCGTCATACAACAACCACCAAGTGCACTACTTACTGTAAAGGTCAACTATATAGCCGCCAAAGACCATACGTAATGTACAAATTCATAGTTACATCCATCAAACATAAATTGGAGTTGTATAAACCTATTCTTCAATTAAATTTCTAAACTTCTATTCAATTTAGAGGATTTTGAAAGAGATTGAGTTTTTTCTTTTCTATATTACTACCCGTATTTGCAAATATGGAACAATTGGTTGTTGATTGATCATTTTTCAGTAGATCCAAGTAGACATTTACTATTTTAGTGTTGGTCGTTAGTATATCTATGTGTTTTTTAGTTGTTTTAGAGTAGATTTGTTAAGATATGTGTGTTTTTTTAGCTTTTTTAAGAAAATATGTCAATATTTTTGTGTTTCTCATGTATTTGAGAATAGATCTATGGCTTATGAGGCTCTTTTTTTTTTTAGAAAAAATGACAAAATACATGCACTTTTGGGGCTATTTTTGGGGCATCTTTATCATAAATATACATGTTTTTTACTTTTATACATGGTCTCCTTACCCAACATCATGCACGAAGGAAACAAGAGGTTGTCTAACAAGAAATATAATACGTGGAATTCACAAATGTTTTCCATATTTGACTATATGTGCTTCATTGCTATCATCTTAGGTGATGATACCTAGCCACTAGTTATAGGTAGAGACTAGGACAAGTTTGATGAGTTAGAAAGAGAAGTAGTAGTTGTCTATGATAGATGATATGCTTCATGAGGCCCAAACATGAAAGACTTCCACATGGATTTAGAAGCTTTTGAAAGATTTATACGAGGCTTTGGATAAAGGTAGGGACTTCTTCCTAAAGAATATGTTCTTCTTGATCACAATGGATGAGAGTGCATCATCAAAGAAACACTTACTCAAGATCAAGGATATCAAAGAATAGTTGGATTCCATTGGCTAGACAGTGGAACATGAGGACATGGTAGTGATCATGATGAAATTATTACCACATGATTATGAGCACTTTATTAAGACCATGAACATCGCCTCTATGTATGTTGACTTGAAGTTTAATGAGTTATGCAATAAGATATTATAACATGACGGATAGAATAAATAGTTCACTACTAGCAGTGAGGCAGAGGATTTAGAATAGGCCGTTACAACCACTTTACAACCAATGTGAAGGGAAAAGGTGAGTGGGAAAAGAAGAAAGGTCAAATGTAATATACCATATATAAAAAGTATGCAGAACAAAAATAAAATGCTAGAAATGGCATAATAACAACAATATAACCAGAATAATCACCACAATAACATGACTAATAGAATAAATAGTTCACTACTAGAAGCGAGGCAGAGGATTTAGAATAGGCCGTTACAACCACTTTACAACCAATGTGAAGGGAAAATGTGAGTGGGAAAAGAAGAAAGGTCAAATGTAATATACCATATATAAAAAGTATGCAAAACATAAATAAAATGCTAGAAATGGCATAATAACAACAATATAACCAGAATAATCACCATAATAACAATGAAATGATATGAGAATAACAACAAAAATAGCATTTTGATTCTGAGAGAAATGTTCATGGGCCTCTTCGCGGGGGAAACCTCCAGTCGAGCAGAGCTCTATTACAATAATCTCCAAGCTAGGGTTCTCATACCCTCGACTCCTATTTACACTAAATATGTTTATCAAAAGAAGCATCTAGAGGAAGATCCTTCTAGAAGTGAAAGCTTCTATTAGGTATTCTTACATTCAACTTATTCTATTTTATTGCAAGGCCTTATTAATATTGACCTTTATTACATCCGAATATATTGTTCTACCTATGTGTGGGTTAGGACCCTAACATGTCCTCCTCCTTAAAAACAACCTTGTCCTCAAGGCTTGAGATGTGGAAAGTGTTGCAGAATAATAGTTGGTTCCCAAGTGGCATCTATTGGAGTTGTATCTTTCCACTAGATTAACACTTCCTTGGTGGTTCTATGATGCAGACGATGCTCACGGTGGTCCAAAACTGCTTGTAGTTGTAGCCAAATGGATCTTTCTTCGGCTAACTTAGGAAGGTTGGTTTGAATTTGGCACTTAGTTCAGATCACCTTCTTTAAGCATGAAACATGAAAAATAGGATGTAGCTTCGAATGACTGGGCAAAGATAACTGATAGGCTACCTGTCCCACACACTTGAGAACTATATAAGGACCATAAAATTTGGGTTCTAGCTTCTGACAATGCTCAACCTTGAGGGAATTCTGCTTCTAAGGTTGCAGGCGAAGAAACACCTGATCCCCTTCTTCAAATTGACGTTCAGAGCAACCTTGATCTGCTTGTTGCTTCATGCAATTTTGTGCCATGACCAAATTCTCTTTGAGGGTACGAAGAATAGCCTCTCGAACTATAAGTGTTTGGTCAACCACCTAGACCTTCGAGACTCCAAGTAAGTATGAGAGAAATGAAGGTGGCTTATGTCCATATACCGCTTCAAAAGGAGTCATGTGTGTAGTTGTATGGTATGAAGTGTTGTACCACCATTCAACTAGGGGTAACCATTGAGCCCACTGATTTTTATTTTCTGAGGCAAAACACCTCAAATATGTTTCCAAACACTTGTTGACAACTTTTGTTTGACCATCAGTCTGGGGATGATAAGTTGTACTGAGATGCAATTGGGTGCCTTGTAGCTTGAAGAGTTCTTGACAAAAATTGCTGGTGAAAGTTGGGTCGCGATCAGAATCAATAGAGTGTGGCATGCCATGGAGCTTGAAGACCTGATCCATGGAAATTTGAGCCACCATGGATGTTGTAAACATGTGTTGAAGAGCACAGAAATGAACATACTTGGAAAGGCGATCAACAACCACCATGATGACTAATTTATTTCCCGATTTGGGTAAGATTGTAATAAAATCCATAGAGATGTCCTTCCAAATAACAGGTGGAATCAGGAGAGGTTGTAGTGTGCCTAGAGATTTGACTGTTTCTCCCTTGTTGCATTGACACACATCACATTCGGCGACAAAATTACAAATTTCTTGTTTCATACCATCCCAGAAAAAAGAACGTTTGACCCTGTCATAGGTTTTGGTGAACCCGGAGTGCCCCGCTGTTGGTGTAGCATGAAGCTCAGAAAGTACCGTGGATTTAAGCTTTGATTGTTTACTTAAACACAAATGGCCTTTGTATAGAAGCTCATCATGGAGCCAAGAGTACCCTGGGGGAGTTGGAGCACTGGAATGCAATTGTTGGATCAGCTGTGAACTTTTGGGATCTTGTAGCCATTCCTAGCGAACAGCTTGGAGCAAATCTGGTACAATGAAGGAAAGAGAAAAAAGGGATCCTTCATCTTCAGGTTTGCGGGAAAGTGCATCCACAACAACATTTTCTTTTCCTTTCTTGTAAATTATCTCATAATCATAGCTAAATAACTTAGTTACCCATTTTTGTTGCTCCGGGGAGGAAATGTGTTGTTCCAAAAAATACTTGAGGCTTTGATGGTTTGTCTTAATTTGGAAGCGTTTCCCCAATAGATAAGAGCACCAAAATTCAACATCATGCAGAATAGCCAACATTTCCTTTTCATAGATAGATTTTCCCATATTTCTTTCTGATAGTTGCTTGCTGGTAAAGGCCAAAGGCTGACCCTCTTGCATAAGGACAACCAGGGGTGATTTTAAGAACCCCCCC
>SNQJ01S0013804.1:170229-195762 GCA_010110895.2 Picea sitchensis
TAGTAGACTCTGTAGTTCTCACGAACGAACCAGACAAGTAACAAAGCTATGATTTTAACCTGATGCCATACAATTTATACCAATTTATACCAGGTGGGAGGGCCAAAATGTAGCTACCCAGTGCCCATACCACAAAATCTGGGAGAATTAAACCATAAACCTCGATTTTACCAAATGCCTGGGCGAAGAAGCTATCAAAAATTCCCATACTTCTAGAAATTTGGCTAATGGAAGCTTGTCCCTCCAAATTTTAGGGGCGAAATATAATTTTTTTTCCTTTATCTCCCCTAAAAACAAGGGCTAACCCTGTACACGATTTTTCCCCTAAAATAAATTACGGGCTAATGATATAAGTTTTAAAAAATCACTTTAATACAAAAAATTCGCCCAATAAAAAATTGGAAGCCCCTAAATTTCGCCCATGGGCAAAATTTCGCCCCTAAAATCATCTATGAGGACAACACCAATTCCTTTACTTCAAACATCACATTCCAAGACAAATTTCTTTGTGAAATTAGGAAGGGTCGGGACTGGAGTGGTGCACATGGCCATCTTCAAGGTCTGAAAAGCTTGAGAAGCAGCTGGAGTCCAATTGAAAGAGTTCTTTTTTAGGAGAGCAGTGAGAGGTGCTCCGATATTTCCGTAATTCTTAACAAACTTGCGATAATAACCTGTTAAGCCTAGAAATCCATGCAATCTTTTGAGAGTCTTTGGGTGAGGCCAGTCTTGCATAGCTTCAATCTTTTTAAGATCCAACCTAACACCATCCTTGCCAACCAGATGACCCAAGTACTTCGCTTCTGAGGTGCCAAAAGCATATTTAGACTGTTTTAGGAAACTATAGTGCTGAGAGAGTAGATGGAGAACTTGATCCACACGAGCAAGATGTTTTTTCTATATATTGCTATAGATAAGGATATCATCAAATAAAACTAAGACAAAATGACGAAGAAAAGGACAAAAGACATTATTCATGAGGCTTTGGAAGGTGGAGAGGGCATTACACAAGCCAAAGGGCATGACCAAAAACTCATAGTGGCCCTCATGAGTTCTAAAGGAAGTCTTGGGAATGTCTGCCTCTTTCATATGTATCTGGTGGTAGCCCGAACGAAGATCAAGTTTAGTAAAGAATTGGGTGCCACTCAGTTCATCCAGGAGGTCATCAATGACAGGAATGGGAAATTTGTCTTTAACAGTAAGTTTGTTGAGGCCACAAAAGTTAGGACACATTTGCCAAGAACCTTCTTTATTCAAGACCATGACCACATGAGAAGAGTAGGGGCTCGTACTAGGGCAGATAACTCTGGCATTAAGGAATTCCTGGACCATTTTCTCAATTTCATTTTTTTGGGAAAAGGGGTGATGATATGGACAAATATTGGGCGGAAGGCTTACGGGTACAAGGGGAATGGAATGATCATGAACACCACGTGAAGGAGGGATTCCTTGGGGAGTGGAAAAGACCACTTGATGTTTAGAAAGGATGGCTTGGAGGTCTTGCAACACTGAGGGTGTTTCTATTGCTTGGATGGCATGGAGTTGAGAAATAACACCAGAATGACCCTTTTTGAGAAACGTTTCCATGCGATGGGAACTAACAATATCAGTTGAACCAACGGTGATGCCTTCAAACTTATATTGGTGACCCTCCTGGTCAAATTGCATGGTTAATTCCTTAAAATCCATGAGAATGGGACCCAAAGTCCTTAGCCAGTCTGCACCCAACACAATGTCACAACCGCCCATGTCGATAGAAAACATATGAGATTTCAGGTGGTAGTCACCAATTTGGAGACGCACATTTTCACAACACCATCCACATTTCATGGAGCCACCATTGGCAATCATGGTTTGAAAATTATTGACTATATGGATGTAGCAATGAGTTTCTTGGGCAATGCGGTGATGAATAAAATTATGGGTGCTTCCACTATCAACCAGAATGATGACCTTCCAATGCTTGATGTAACCGATTAGCTTGAGGGTTTGGGGAGCGGAGAAGCCAGTGAGAGCATTGAGGGAAATGATTGATTATACTTAGGGAGGGTCTGATGGAGGGGTTATGTCGAGGGTTTTAGGTGACTCGGACACAAGGAGAGTTTCAAAATCATCTTTCGAAATATCCTCGGAGATGGCCATAAACAACTTTTGTTCCTTACACTTGTGGCCCGGGAAATATTTTCGATCACAATTACAACAAAAGCCTTTGAGTTGGCATTCATCCATTTCAGCCCTGGTCAATTTTTGGATATTTAGTGGAGCGGAGGGAGTAGTGGTATTTACTGGTTAAGGGCGAGGGATAAAGGAGGGTTTCCAGTTTTGAGAAGATACAACCTATTGTGCTTCTTTATCTCTTTTAATATCCTCCACCTAACTCTGAGGCTAATCCATGAGGACATGGGCCCAAATCTCATCCTTGAGGCCACTGATAAAACATTCTCAGAAAAAGGCATAAGACATACCCTTTGTCCGAAGAGCCAGGAGCTCAAAGGAAGCTATAAAGTCTTCAACTGTTCCTGATTGTTTCAACTTTGTCAAACGACCCAAATGGTTTGTGTTAGTGTCAAAGTGTTCATAAATCTCTGCCACAAACTTTATCCGGGAAATATACCCTTGACGAGAATTTTTTCTAGACAATATACTCCGGTCTGAAGAATACTGCAGAGAGGCAACCTCTAGATCAAGAACGTTGGCAAAGGTGGAAAACTTCTGATATATTGTGTCCAAGAAAAATTCTTCAGGTAGCACACTTTGTATATTGCCCTGTGTTATAGCTCTCTGATATACGTGTGGGGTCCAACAGTAGTTCTTAGCCCAATATCTCAAGGCACTAACTAAGGAGGATAGACCATACCCTTAGCCGTACTACCCAACTACCCAGGTACTAGAGAGTATCTTCCCGAGTGTTGTTCTCGGTGGAACTATAGAAGTCAGGCGACCGATTAGTTTATCTAAAGAGGGCTTCAAGAAATCTAGGATGATCTGTACATAGGTGTTGTCTAGTGCACCACCACTCGAAGGGGTAGCAACAGGGGTTACAAGGGTGTCCAACAGATGTGAACTTAAGAACCACTTTTATTTCCTAGGTGTATGAATCCCTCAACCACAGGTTTATGCGCGTAACGACAGATCTCTGTGGCTTAAAGATGCAGGAATACGTCTCTACCCTGAAAAAAAAATTACCCACAATTTCTACCAAGGAAAGTGCTCTGATACCACTTGTAATATACCAGATATAAAAAGTATGTAGAACATAAATAAAATGCTAGAAATGGCAGAATAACAACAATATAACCAGAATAATCACCACAATAACACTGAAATGATATAAGAATAATAACAAAAATATCACTTTGATTCTGAGATCAATGTTCACGAGCCTCTTCGAGGGGGCAACCTCGAGTCAAGCAGACCTCTATTACAATAATATCCAAGATAGGGTTCTCATACCCTTGACTCCTATTTATACTAAATATGTCTATCAAAATAAGCATCTAGAGGAAGATACTTCTAGAAGCGAATGTTTCTATTAGGTCTTCTTACATTCAACTTATTCTATTTTATTGCAAGGCCTTATTAATATTGACCTTTATTACATCCGAATATATTGTTCTACCTATGTGCAGGTTAGGACCCTAACATCAAATTAGTGATGAAGATGCAACTAGGAGTCAAAAGAACATCACATGTCACCACTATGACAAGGTGGGCCATATGAAGAAGCACTACAGAAAGAGGTTGTCATGTCAGAAAACCAACTAGGGAAGGCCTTTGTAGAAGGCTATTGTCACAAAGCATATAAAGGAGAATTAATCAACCTTCTATGCCTTCATGGACAAGCGAACAATAGATCATATCTAATCATCTTCTTAGTACATTGATTCAAGTTCATCGTGACACTTCAGCAACTTGTAGGATTGGCTCATGGAGTATATTTCTTGTTCATCCAAGAATTTAATGATCTTCAGTGGAGAGGAAGAGTGCATAGTAGTTGTAAAATGCAATATTCATATTTCCTTTGAAGGTAAAATATGAATTTTCCTTAGTGTGTACTATGTGCCAAGCATGGAGCTTAATCTATGATTAGTTACTTAAATTATGAGACATTTCCCCCAGCTAGATGTCAACTTTAGAAATTACAAATGTTATAGAGTAGATAAGGAGACCAAGATGACTATTGTTCTTGGTGTAGAGGATCATGGATTGTTCAGACTAATTGATATTGGATAGGTTAGGGAGCATGCCTTGGTAGCCAAACGTGCATTGGACATCATTCTACTACGGAATAAATAGTATGGAAATATTAAATTGACCTACCTCTCTTAGTTATCTTGAGATAATTTGGTGGATGTACTTCTTCAAATTCGGTAGTATATTCACGGTGTATGTGAAGCATCATTGAGCATCATTTTATGAAGGATAGGCTTAGAGATCATAGACATTATTTCAGTTGATTTATGCAGATATTTGTGGACCTATGAATGTGGGATTACTCAATGGTTCCATTGATTTCCTTTTGTGTGTTTATGACTATAATAAGAAAATACGGGTGTAGTTTTTGAAGTTGAAATTTGAAGTGTTTAATGAATTTCAAAATTTTAAAGAACTAGTAGAAAAAGGGTTGAGGTGTCACATTACCACTCTTGGGTCTAATAATGATGGTAAATTTTGTTCCAAATAATTCAATAACTTTTGTACCAAACATGGGTATAAAAGGTAGTTTACTACACCCCACACTCCATAGAAGAATGGAGGGGTTGAGCAATGGAACCATACGATCAAAAAATGGACTAGTGTATGATGGATAACATGTGTGTTCCTAACAGGTCATGGTCCAAGGCAGTATTCACAGTAGCATACCTATTGAGTATATCTTCAATGATGGTCGTGAAGTAGAATACCCCAAAGGAAACATGGTCTAGGAGGAAGCCCATAGTTAGTAATATTAAGGTATTTGGTTCTAATTCTTATTATTGGATTCCAGATGAGAAGAGAACCAAGTTATACCCCAAGAGAAAGAAACTAGTGATCATAGGGTAAACTGACAATCATAGAGACTATTGATTATCTGACGTTGACACCAATCAATTGAGCTTCAATAGATATTTTGTAGTTTATTAGGAAGTGATACCTTTCCATACTTCTTCAGAGATCAAAATCAAATAAAAACAACTTGTTGTATCAAGATTTAGGAGGCTCCAATTGAAAGGGGGGATTAGTTTGAGCATGATGAGTTTTTAGGATCTGATTTTGTTGATATAGGTATAGGTATAGGAAGCCCATATCATGGTGATAGCATCGATGGGGAGGATGCCAAGAAGAGACCAAAGTGGCAGAACATGAACATTAGAGATGCTTATATAATTGAATTGATCAAGGGACAATCATTGAGAAACAAAATAAAGAAACCTAATACAATCAACTTTACTCTAATGGCCAATGTTTAGGAAGTATATGATCCACAAGTGTTTAGGGGGAGGAAATGGAGACCTAAATGGGAGAAGCTCATGGTAGTTGAAGCTGAGAGTTTGATGAAAAATAAGACTTGGGATATCATAATTTTTCTACCGATGATTAAACCCATCAGATTTAAATGGGTGTACAAGGTAGATGGGACACTTCACAAGTACAAGGCACAATCGACTGCAAAAAGGTTCTCTATATAAGCTCGTTTGATGCATTTTGGTATATTAGGGTCTGAGGTTTTAAAGAAGCTCGTTTCATTTTGAAGGAGGAACAAAAAGGTTTTGGGCACTCAATCATCATTATGAGGCCATTTTCATCATAATCCATCATCATCCATAAGCCAAGGTTATGAAAGATGAACAAAGTGCAAAAATAACCTATGTTGCACAACCTGTTGTGCAACTGTCAAAACATCCACCTCTGCATTTAATGATTATCGAGGAAGGTTTTAATTGGTGTTTGGGATAAAACTAATTTCATTCTTAATACAATTATCTTCTTTTATCGACTCTACTCATCTGCATTAAACAAACCCTAAAATATTGGCAAGTTACACAACTAACCCCACACTGCACAACTGTCTTAGTGATATTTTGGGGAAACAACTTGAAATTTTTTATTTCAAAGTTTAATCAGTGGGATGATGATGAAATAAATACTATGGATGCATAAACAAAAGCAATTTTATTAGTCGAAGGCATTGTAGCTTCATTTTTCCAATATTGAGGCACATTAAGGTTTTGAATATTTGTGAAGGTAATGATGTTTTGAAAGAGGTTGCAGAGGTTCTAAGGAAACCTATCATAATAATGAACATCAGTCACTCATCACATAGTAGTCAAATCTAAAACAAGATGAAAAGGAAGTTGTTGGGAAATTCGTTGCGCACGGGTTGCAGGGCACGTTGCACAAATGACTATTTTTTTGGTCAACTTCAAGATCGCTTTCAGACCAACTACAAAGGATTTTTGAGAAACCCAGAGAGTTTTTTGTTAAGAATGGACTCAATAAAAATTCCTGTCATATTTTCAATAGGTTTCATATTTTGGGATATTTGAATGAATATTTACAACCCTGTTTTTCAGATTTAAGCATTTAATGATTTCTTGTTTTAGTCATAATCTTTGGGTGCCGATTACGAGAATCTGGAGAGGAATTTTTGAAAACCCAAAGATTTTGTCAATAATAGACCCAATAAAAAAAAACATCTCTCATTTGTTTCACATCTATCATGGTTTGTAAGATATGCAATTCTCTTTGAGACCTATTTTGCATAATTTCACCGAGCCAAATTTCATGTAGGTTATTGTTGTGTAGCAACCTTGCTGCGCAACTGTGAAAAAGCATCTAGAATGTTTCCAGATCAACATGGATAGGTCAGCAGTGGTGCCAAGTCATATTCAACAAGATCCAAGGTAAAATATCACCATATCAAGGATTCAAACACCTTTTATGTTAAGTGGTTATGATGTAATTAATGAGTCAATGTCAACTCCATTTTTTCAAATTAGTTTAGATATTGTTGCCAAATATTTTGTAACTATACCTTGATTTAGACAAGTTGTTGAATTCGAATTTAGGAAGATACGAGGAGACTTTTGATATATATTTTATGGAGCTACATCAGCTAGGGGATATGGGGTGTGAGGATGAGTTTTATTGTATGCATGTTGTAAACTTGATTAATCTAAGATTAATGAAAGCTTGTTGGACCAGAAGTACCTAGAATATCACTTCAGAGATTCATGTGATTGTAATTTTACTATTTGCATATCTATTGTGAATGTTTCTCCTTTGTTTATCAATTTGTATTAATGTATTTCTTCTTTGATGTTTAAATGGGATATTTGTATCAGAATTCATCTATATCTGGTGCTCTACTACATGTATTTCCCCATGTTCTTCTATTGTAATCACCTTGGGATTCATCTTTGATAGATGCCCTAAGTGGTTATTTGATTTATATTTAACCTTTCAACTACAACGACATTTTATCATCTTGAAGAAGTGATTTCTACCTTTCCTCTGAGTAGTTATATTTCAATTCACCAAGTCTCCAACAAACCATCATTGATCTCTGACTCTATCACTCCATTTCCCAGTGGACCTTCCATTTTCTCTGCCACCAATTCTTTAAATTCACTTTTAACCAAAGATATAGACTTTGAGAGAAGTACCAAATCAATCCTTCCAGCGATTGATTTGAAAGAGAGAGCCCTCTCTAGGTTGGAAGGGCTAGCTTCCAGCCTCAAGTTGGTTTGCAGGTTACCTCCGTGGTTTCCCTCATGCAGCCAAGGGAAATTATGGAGTGATAACATTTTTGGCATCGTTGTCGAGGAGTGAAGGTGAAATATTCCTTGGGATAAATGAAAAAGTTTATATATGAGTATTGATGGTGAATAGTAGTCAGACAGATAAATGTTGTACATCATTCACCTATCGAATCCATTTTCAAGAAGCTAGAGTTTGAAATTTTCATGGCGACTCCACTGTCTAAAGGATTTCCTGGTGACTCCACTGTCTCAAGATGTATTCTCAATCTACAAGGTATGCTCCTATGAATTGATCTCATATACCTGGTTTTCCAAATCTCCTTCCTCACATAGATTGAAAAACCTATTTTCCAAAATTCAAAGATGAAGAAGGTGATGATGTTGCTTTACATTTAATCAAGTTTCATATGCATGTACATAAGATAAAGGTTAAGTTTCATGAAGATTTCCTTATGAATATGTTTATGGAAACCTTATAAGGAAAAGTAATATCCTGGTATGAGAAGTTACCACAAGCTAGTATATCTTCCTTGAAAGATTTTCACACAATATTCTTTGAACATTTTAAAGAATCTTATTCATATTTGTTGTTGGTTCAAAATTGTTATGATCATTTTGAGAATTTCATTCAACATTTAGCAAAACTTTATGGTGATGAGGAGTTTATGGATGATGATATTATAAAATCCTTTCATGAGAACCCTTTTCAAAATTAGAAGGAAATAGTAGAGGACAACTGCCATCATACTCAGGAAAATTTCCAGCAAACAAAACCTTCTTCCATGGTTGAAAATGAAATTGATGAGGATCTTGATGAAAACATTCATTTTTATTTTCCTATGTTTAATGAACATATTCATTAGCCTTGCCAGTTTTTAAGTGTCCAGGAAAAAGAGCAGGATAGTCAATCAAACTATTCTTCATACCATTCATTTTCTAGATCTTTGTTTCATGAAAAAACTTGTGACAATGATTCAAATAATGATAATGATACCCCACAGTTGCAAGAAAATAATGAATAAGAGAAAAATGTCTTGGATACCCTCGAAGGTGAAGAGATAATTCATAATTTTTCATCACTTGAATTAATAAAATCAAAATTCTTTATAAGATTAAGTGATGTTCTATGTGAATCACATGAAAGGTTAACTTCTAATATTTCTCATATATATGATAAGACTCTCCTTTTTGAATCTTTTCAAGAGAGTACAAAAGTTTCTTGTGATTGGAATGATGAGACATATCGACAATTTGTTATTTTATATGAGGGTGATCAATTTTATCATATAGAACAACCAACTAAAAATGAAGAACATACTTTCCTTTTTATTGATCAACAAAAAGTGTTTTTTCATGTTTTTAAAGATCCTTTAGCCAATTTGTTGGAATCATCGGCGAAATAAGGTGTTCTTTTGTTCATTAATACATGAATTGGATTCAGGTTTCAATTTGGGTTTCCATCTTTCAGATTTTTTGTTCTTCTTGAAGAAAATAGAAGCAAAAATCAGCCAAGTAACCATTTACTTGATTGGGTGCATTGGAATTTTTCTATCACCTGATCAGTAGTTGTCTTTAGTAATGTAACAGTAGGGGAGTGTACAAATAAGATTTCAAGTCAAGAATTTTTTCATTTTGGGTTTTCCGCAGTGTGTGTATTCAGATTGTAGTAGTAGTCTTTTTCGTTTGTAGTACTAGCTGGTATTCAATATAGTTTTCAATTTGCAGAAGGTGGATGGATTTGCAGTATGAGGTTTTCAGTTTGAAAAATGAGTTTGGCCTCAGAAGAAAGAGATAGGTACAGGTTGCAGTTTATAAACTCGGAATTGGGATCAGTCCAATGGATTAGGCTACTAGTCTACTTATTCTTTGGCACCTCATAGGGAGGATTCCATCCCTATTGGAGCCAATGTTAGCACATGTAAATTTTCAATTTGTGATTTGGCCTAAATTATTTTTTTTATAGGGTAATTTTGTTAAGTGCATTGATGATCTGAAAATAGAAGGCTGACTTGTTATGCTATGCAAGCACCCTCTACCTCATAAAATATTTCTTAACAGGACCTTGCTTCATGTGTTAAAATGTGCAAGAGGGTTTATGTGTTAAGTTCTTGGTTCTTCTTTGCAATGTACATGTGTGAGGAATGATCTTTTAAAAGGTTAATCATGTGTTATAAATCAATGTACAGCGATATAAAATGCAGCAAATAACACATCAAAATCACAGCAATACCAAGATGATAAAGGAGTTCACCCCTCTCTGGGCTACATCTCCTTGAGCCTCCTTCAATGGACTTGGCTCTTTGGGATTAGTTTGTCAAATTCTCTTTACAAGCTCCTTCAATGGACTTGGTTTTGGGATTAGTTTGTCACCCTTCTTTACAGTTGCTGCTCAACTCCAATGGATTTACAGACTGTACCATTGGGTTCAGAATACATAAAAACCCCAAATTTGACTATAAAAACTCTGAAAATGGACAATGACTCATCCAACAATGATCTCTTCTACATGTGACCTCCAAGCTTCCCTGAACTTGAATGAGGCAAAAATACCTGTAAAAGTCCTCCAATGGATCTGAAACCTATCCCAATGGGTTCAGAGCATAATAAACAGTCAAGAATGACTATTCAGTCTCAGCAAATGGATATGTGCTCATCTGAGCAATGCCTCAAACAATGAGGGCTTTAAGGCTCCTAAAGCTTCCTCAAACTTCAAATGTGAAAAACCTGCAAATGGGCTCTTCAAATGCCTGTGAAAATGGTTCCAATGGACTCAGGACGTCCAAAAACCCCTAGTTGGGCTTTTACCGATCCTCATTTGGCCAAAAATTGAAGAAGTTATGCTTGCTGCCATATTTTCCCCTTCAAGCTCTGTTACAGGCTCGCCATATTGCCCTGTGGGAAAAGTGAACCTAGCCTCAGGCGTTTCCCGTGCCAAAACTCAGCACCCACGCGCGATCCCGAAATTAGTGCAAAATGTCGATTAGTTAACGGAATCAAAGCCCCCCAAGTCGGAGGTGTTGGGCGCATGGGGGCCATATGGCCACGTCCCAGTGCAAATGTGGGGCTCCGTTACAAGGTTAACTCCGAACTTGACATGTGGCGGGTAACCGTTTGAAAACAAAAACCAAGTTTAAAACCACGCGCACCAAATAATATGCGGGGTCATATGGTAATGCAAATGCATATAATCGTGGGTTGAATAACAAATCCAAAAACGCGCGCCCATATAATAGACCATCGGTCATATAAATAAACGCATATGACCACGGGTCATATTCCAATTACCCCCGCGCGTTTTATATAAATATATGGTCATGGTATAGAACCGTGGGTTGAACCCACACTCCGCGCGCCCGCATTTTATATGAGGTTTGATCATATGTATAAATCCGTGGATTAAACCACAACTGTGCGCGCCATTTTTCAATAAACCCGGTCATATGTGAATTGCAATGGAACCGGGTGGGAAGCTATTCAAATCGCGCGCGCAAAATAATAAAACGTTGGGTCATATGTTTATCACATGAGACCGGGGTTGGGGCTGAGGCCTGGCCCGAACCCCCGCCGGTTGATACAAACTGTAAATTCATATACTTTTTAAACCATACTCCATACAAGGAACACGCGGCGGACCGTTGGCTAGTAGAGTTAAGTGAAGGCGTTTGTAGCATGTGGAGGTCCGAAGCCCGCGGCCGCCAATAAGTTTTGATAAACGAACCAACGCCATTAGCCAAAATAGGGGTGCCACGTGGCACCTTTCCATTCGTTAAAAAGAGGCCACGTGTCGTTACATAACTCGCCCGTTGACAACCAATCAGAACTTGCCACGTCAGCAGGGTCGCCACATCATCAATTGCCATGTCACCGTACGGTCGCCTACGTCAGCTGTACGGCATGCCAGTCAGCGGTACGGCCTGCCCAGTGAGCGTCAATTCAGTTTGGCCCGGCGAACAGATCGCGATAACATCTCCATACGGACTCCGTTTGCGAAAATAAATATACCGCCGGAATCAGGAGAACGAGACGGACGCAATGGCACCGTTTTCGTGGCATTCCGAGCACTTTGAAATTTTAGCAAATTTTAGACCCCTGGTCCAGATTCTGATCAATTGAGGTTAAAAACTTTAGGTTCATTTGAGAAAATCTTGCAGCAACTGGAGGCAAACAAGAAAGGAAAGAGAAAGCTTGATTTACTTATTGAAGAAACAGAGATCTGAACCCCTCTACTCATTTTTTCATTTTTGTCTTTTTAATGAGAAACAAGAAATCCCTAACCCTAATTTGAATGTTACAGACATATGAACAATGATTTTGATCAAAGAATACTTATTATAGATGATGATATCACATTTTTTCCAAAACATATTTTGGAATTTGTGTTTGAGGATATAAGTTCTAAATGTGAAATTTACAGTTGCGCAACTGTGAGAGTCTTGTTTTTTCCGAAGAAAGAAGGGGTTTTTATTGTCAGCTTCAACTCAAATCCTAATCAAAGAAATAATAAGGAGATGATCATGAAAAATGCAGCTACTTCAACAATGTATAGGCTTGAAGTAATATAAGCTCATTTGCTACAATTTAGTATATTAGGGTCTGAGGTTTTAAAGAAGACAGTTTTATTTTGAAGGAGGAACAAAAAGGTTTTGGGCACTCAATCATTATGAGGAAATATTCATCATCATCCATCAACCAAGGTCAGGAAAAACAACCTTTGTTGCACAACTGGCAAAACATCCACCTGTGCATTTTAATGATTATTGAGGAAGGTTTTAACTGGTGTTTAGGATCAAACTAAATTCATTCTTCATATAAGTCTTGTATTTTATTGACTCGACTCATATTCATTTAAAAAACCCTAAAATATTGGCACGCTACACAATTGAGCCCACGCTGTGCAACTATCTTAGTGATGTTTTGGGGCAACAACATGAAGTTTTTTTTGCAAAAGTTTAATTAGTGGGATAATGATGAAATAAATACTATGTATGCACAAAAAAAATCAAGTCTATCATTCGAAGGTAGTGTAGCTTCATTTTTGTAGTATTGAGGCACATTAAGGTTTTGAAGGTTTGTGAAGGTAATGATGTTTTCAAAGAGGATGCAGAGGTTATAAGGCCACCTATCATCATCATAAAGACTAAATTTACTATCATTCACTCATAAAAAAATATTCAAATCTAAAACAAGATGAAAAGTAAGTTGTTGCGCAATTCGTTGCGCACGAGAAAAAGTAAGTTGTTGTGCAAGTCATTGCGCAGGGCATGCTATGAAAATGATTGTTTTAGTGGTCAACATCAAGATCACTTTCTGACAATCTCGAGAAGATTTTTGAAAAACATGGAGAGGTTTTTGTCAAGAGTAGACTCATTAAAAAAATCCTCTCTCATATTTGCAACAGGTGTCATATGTTGGGAGATATGAATGAATCTTTACAACCCATTTTTTCAGATATAAGCATTTAATGATTTCGTTTTTTAGTTATCATCTTTGGGTGCCGTGTCCGAGAATATGGTGAGGAATGTTTGAAAACCCAAAGAGTTTTTTTTCAAGAACATACCCAATAACAAAAACCTCTCTAAGTATTTTCGCATCCATCATGGTTTGGAATATATGTAGTGATCTTTGAGACCTATTTTACAGAATTTCACCAAGCTAGATTTCCTGTAGGTTACTATTGCACATCAACCTTGCTATGCAATTGTAACATAGTATCCATAATGTGTACATATCAACATAGACAGGTTAGAGGAGGTGCCAATTTATTCTCAATGAGATCCAAGGTCAAATATCACCATATTAGGTATTCAAACACCATTTTTTTCAAGTGGTTATGATGTAATTAATGAGTCAAAGTGGACTCCATTTTTGTGAATTAGTTTAGATATTGTTGCCAAATATTTTCCAACTGTACCTTGATTTAGACAAGTTGTTGAATTTGAATTTAGGAGGATAGGAGGATAATTTTGATATACATTTTATGGAGGTATATCAGCTATGGGCTGGGGGGGTGTGAGGAAGAGTTTTATTGTGTGCATGTTGTAAACTTGATTTTTTCGAGATTAATGAAATCTTGTTGGACCAGAAGTACCTTGAATATCACTTCAGAGATTCATGTGATTGTACTTTTCATGCTTGTGTATCTACTATGATTTTTTTTCCTTTGTTTATCAATTTGTATTAATGTATTTCTTCTTTGATGTTTAAATGGGATATTTATATCATAATTCATCTATATCTTGTGCTTTGCTACATGTATTTCCCTATGTTCTTTTGTTGTAATCACCTTGGGATTCATCCTTGATAGATGCCCTAATGGGTTATTTGCTTTATATTCAACCTTTCAACTATAATGACATTTTATCAGCTTGAAGAAGTGTTTCCTACCTTGCCTCTGAGTAGTTATCTTTCAATTCACCAAGTGTCCAACAAACCATCATTGATCTTTGACTCTATGAATCCATTGCCTAATGGACCTTCCATTTGCTCTGCCACCAATTCTTTAAATTCGTTTTAAACCAGATATATAGACTTTGAACAAAATACCAAATTAATCCTTTCAGTGATTGATTTGAAAGAGAGAGCCCACTGTGGGTTGGAAGGGATAGCTCCCAGCCTCAATTTGGTTTGCAGGTTATCTTCATGGTTGCCCTCCCGCAACCAAGGGAAATTACGATGTGATAACATTTTTGGCGCCGTTGTCGAGGAGAGAAGGCGAAATATTCCATGGGATAAACGAAAAAGTTCAGATTTGAGTACTGATGGTGAATAGTAGTCAGACATAGAAAGGTTGTACATCATTCACCCGACGACTCCATTTTCAAAAATCTAGAGTTTGAAATTTTCGTGGCAACTCCACTGTCCGAAAAATCAATAGCGTAAATGATTTCCTGGCATATCCACTATCTCGAGATGGATTCTCAATATAAAAGGTATTCTACTATGAATCGATCTCATATACCTGGTTTTCCAAATCGCCTTCCTCACATAGATTGGAAAACCTATTTGCCAAAATTCAAAGATGAAGAAGGTGGTGATGTTTCTTTGCATTTAATCAAGCTTCATATGCATGTACATAAGCTAAAGGTTAAATTTCGTGAATATTTCCTTATGAATATGTTTATGGAAACCTTAGAAGGAAAATCAAGATCCTAGTATGAGAAGTTACCACCAACTAGTATATCTTCCTTGAAATATTTTCAACAGTATTCTTTGAACATTTTAACGAATCTTATCCATTTTTGTTGTTTGTTCAAAATTGTTGTGATCATTTTGAGAATTTCATTCAACATTTATAAAAACTTTATGGTGATGATATTATAGAATCCTTTTGTGAGAACCGTTTTCAAAATCAGAAGGAAATAGTAGACGACAACTATGTTTAAAATGAAATTGATCAGGATCTTGATGCAGATATTCATTTTTCTTTTTCTATGTTTAATGAACATATTCAACAGTCTTGTCAATTTTTAAGTGTACAGGAAAAAGATCAGGATAGTCAATCACACTTTTCTTCATACCATTCATTTTTTGGAGCTTTCTTTCATGAAAAAATTTGTGACATTGATTCAAATAATAATAATGACATCCCAAAGTTGCAAGAAAATAATGAAGAAGAGAAAATTGTTTTGGATACCCTGAGAGGTGACGAGAGGATTCACAATTCTTCATCACTTGAATTAATAAAATCAGAATTCTTTATAAGCTTAAGTGTTGCTCTTTGTGATTCACATGAAAAGTTAACTTCTGATATTTTTGATATATATGATAAGACTTTCCTTTTTGAATATTTTCAAGAGAGTATAAAAGTTTATTTTGATTGGAATGATGATCCATATGGAAAATTTTCTATTTTATTTAAGGGTGATAAATTTTATCAGATAGAACAACCAAATGAAAATGAAGAACATCCTTTCCTTTTTATTGATCAACAAAAAGTGTTTCTTTATGTTTTTAAAGATCCTTTAGCCAGTTTGTTGGAATCATTAATGAAATAAGGTGTTCTTTTGTTCATTAATACATGGATTGGATTCGGGTTTCAATTTGGGTTGCCATCTTTCAAATTTTTTGTTGTACTTGAAGAAAATAGAAGCATAATTCAGCCAAGTAACCATTCACTTTATTGAGTGAATTGGCATTTTTATATCACATGATCAACAATTGTCTTCAACAATGTAACGATAGGGGAGTGTCCAAATAATCTTGCATGTCAAGCATTTCTTCAATTTGGGTTTTCCACAGTGTGTGTATTCGGATTGCAGTAGTAGTTTTTTTAGTTTGTTGTACTGGTTGGTATTCAATATAGTTTTCAGTTTGCACAAGGTGGATGGATTTGAAGTATGAAGTTTTCAGTTTGAAAAATGAGTTTGGCTTCATAAGCAAGAGACAGGTACATGTTGCAAGTTATAAGATTGGAACTGGGATCAGCCCAATGGATTAGGCTACTAGTATGGTTGTTCTTTGGCACCTCACAGCGAGGATTCCATCCCCATTGGAGCCAATGTTAGCACATGTAAATTTTCAATTTGTGATTTGGCCTAAATTAGTTTTTTTACAGGGTGATTTTGTTAAGTGCATTGAGGTTAAAACCTCCAGGTTCATTTGAGAAAATCTTGCAGTAGTTGGAGGAAAATAATCAAGGAAATGGAAAGCTTTACTTGCTTGTTGAAGAAACAAAGATCTGAGCCCCTATACTCATTTTTTCCTTTTTGTCTTTTTGATGTGCAACAAGAAATCCTTATTGCTAATTTTAAGGTTACACACATATGCACAATGATTTTGATCAAAGAATAATTATTATAGATGATGATATCACATATTTTCCCATACATATTTTGGAATTTGTGTTTGAGGATATAAGCTCTAAATGTGAAATTTACAGGTGTGCAACAGCCTTGCTGCACAACTGTGACAGTCTTGTTCTTTGAGCAACAATAAGGGGGTTTTATTGTCATCTTCAACTCAAAGCCAAATCACATGGATAATAAGGATATGAGCATGAAAAATGCATCAAATTCAACAATGTATAGGCCTGAAGTAATATAAGCTCATTTGTTGTAATTTAGTATATTAGGGTTTGAGGTTTTAAAGAAGATAATGTCATTTTGAAGAGGTAACAAAGAATGTTTGGGAAATCAATCATCATTATAATGCCATATGCATCATCAACCATCATCATCCATCAACCAAGGTCAAGAAAGATGAACAAAGTGAAAAAAATAACCTATGTTGCACAACCTGTTGCACAATTGTCAAAGCATCCACATGTGCATTTAATGATTATTGAGGAAGGTTTTAATTAGTGTTTGGGCTCAAACTAAGTTCATTATTCATATAAGTATCTTCATTTATCGACTTGACTCATCTACATTTAACAAACCCTAAAATATTGGCACGCTGAGCAATTGAGCCCACACTACGCAACTGTCTTAGTGATGTTTTGCACAACTATCTTAGTGATGTTTTGGGGCAACAACTTGAAGTTTTTTTTTCCAAATTTTAATCAGTGGGATGATGATGAAATAACTACTATGGATGCATAAAAAAATAAAGGCTATCAGTCGAAGGTAGTGTATCTTCGTTTTTGCAATATTGAGGCACATTAATGTTTTGAAGATTTGTGAAGGTAATGATGTTTTGAAAGAGGCTGCAGGGGTTCTAAGGCCACCTATCATAATCATGAATACTAAGTGTACAATTAGTCACTCAACCCACATCATTAAAAGTTAAAACAAGATGAAAAGGAAGTTGTTTTGCAAGTTGTTGTGCACGGGCTACAGGGCACGCTGCACAAATGAAGTTTTTAGTGGTCAACTTCAAGATCACTTTCTGACTAACTGGAGAGGATTTTTGAAAAAATCCACAGAGGTGTTTTTCAAGAATAGACTCAATAAAAAAAACCTCTCTCATATTTGCAACATGTGTCATATTTTGGGAGATCTGAATGAATCTTTACAACCCATTTTTTAAGATTTAAGCATTTAATGATTTCGTGTTTTAGTCATCATCTTTGGGTGCATATTCCGAGAAGCTGGATAGGAATTATTCATCACATACACCTTCTTGAAGATATTTTTGTCAAGAACATAACCAATAACAGAAAACCTCTCTCATGTTTTTCACATCTATCATGGTTTGGAAGATATGCAATGATCTTTGACACCTATTTTACAGAATTTCACCAAGCTAGATTTCCTGTAGCTTACTGTAGTGCAACAACATTGTTGCACAACTATGAGAGACTATCCAAAATGTGTCCAGATCAGCATGGACAGGTCAACAAAGGTGCCAATTCATATTCAACGAGATCCAATGTCAAATATCACCATATCATGGATTCAAACACCTTTTTTGTCAAGTGGTTATGATGTAATTAATGAGTCAATGGTGACTCCATTTTTTCGAATTAGTTTAGATATTGTTGCAAAATATTTTGCAACTGTACCTTGATTTAGACAAGTTTTTGAATTAGAATTTAAGAGGATAGGAGGATACATCATCTAGGGGTTGGGGGGCATGAGGAAGATTTTTATCATGTGCATGTTGTAAACTTGATTTTTTTTAGATTAATGAAAGCTTGTTGGACCATAAGTACCTGGAATATCACTTCAGAGATTCATGTGATTGTACTTTTCATGATTGTGTATCTACTATGAATGTTTCTCCTTTTTTTATCAATTTGTATTAATCTATTTCTTATTTTATTTTTAAATGGGATATTTGTATCAGAATCCATTTATATCTGGTGCTCTGCTACATGTATTTCCCTCTGTTCTTCTGCTATAATCACCTTGGAATTCATCCTTGATAGATTCACTAAGGGGTTATTTTCTTTATATTCTACCTTTGAACTACAACGACATTTTATCATCTTGAAGATGTGATTTCTACCTTTCCTCTGAGTAGTTATCTTTCAATTCACCAAGTTTCCAACAAAAAATCATTGATCTTTGACTCTATGAATCCATTTCCTAATGGACCTTTGACATGCTCTACCACCAATTCTTTAAATTCGCTTTAAACTAGAGATCTAGCCTTTGAACAAAATACTAAATCAATCTTTTTAGTGATTGATTTGAAATAGAGAGCCCTCTCTCGGTTGGAAGTTCTAGCTTCCAACCTCAAGTTGGTTTGTAGGTTACCTCCGTGGTTTCCCTCTCGTGGCCAAGGGAAATTACAGAGTGATAACACAACCCAAATGACATTAATGACTATTGAAAACTTCCCCATTCTATCGCAACTGTAGTTTTGTATCTGTCTTCCTGCACAATTCTTATCTAATGGTATCCCGGGAAACAATATTTGAACGAATAGGCTTCTTGTCTGCCTAAATTTTCAAATACTTCATTTATAAATGGCATTGTGAATGGATCGTGTAGGCATGCATCATTCAGTTTCCTCAGGTCGACATAGATTCTTATACCCCCTATTTTCTTGTCATGTACTACCATGGGACTTGTCGATTCTTACTCTTCAACTGGTTCGATAAATCCTACCTTTATCATGTGATTTATTTCCTCCTTTACTTTTTATTTATATCGTGTATTCAACCTGTAGGGTCTTTGTTTAACTGGTTTAGTGCCCGCCTTCAGTGGGATCATCATCTCCCCTAGCTCACCTTCTATCACGTTAATCTATGAGAATGTAGTTGGGAATAAATCTTGGTATTCATGCAGTAGATCTGATATCTTTTCTACAGTTTCCTCATCCCAGTACTCTCATATCTGTGCAAAATTAGGGCATTCTTCTTTCCCAATATTAACTTTTTGTGTCTTGAATGGTTGTGCATATGTTGTAGATTCCATCTTTGGGCCCTCTACTGTTGGTTTCCCCTATGTTTTCGGTACTTGGATGTTGCGGGGATCTTCATCATCTTGATCCTCCTATGTCACATTGTAAAATTTTGATAGTGAGTGAACCTTCATAGAGGCATTATGTGTGCCACATATAGGTATTACTTCCATTGGTTCTTCTTCGGAGAATATTTTATTTTTAATCACCTGTAGTGTTTTACTTATGAGGGGAGACTCCTTATGAAAGATAAATGTTTCCTAGACCCTTTGAGTTCGTAATCCCATTCTGTTGTATGTCTGTGCATATCGAGTTCTAGGTGGTATCAGTTTTTTGGGATGGTATACATGGTATGTATGGACCTATGTGTTCATTCTTTCCTTGGGACCGATTTCCATGTTTTTTCACACTACACAACATGATCTATTGGGTTCCCTTCCCCCGTATACTTATGCATCATGTATTCCTTATTAGTATCGAATATCACCTAGATTAGTCTCCTAAATTCCTTCGAATCTTCTATGTTTTATTTGTGTGTCACCCACCATATTGTTGGGGTAGCCTTTAATACAATGTCCAGTGATAGTAGCCTTTGTTTCTTTGGTACTCGTGCTTCGAATACATATACAAATGTTGTTATATCTATCAACCCATCATACTTAGGTGGGTTGCATAATTCTATTCCAATCCATCATAGTGATTTAGTCATGTGAGTGCATTGTCATTTTGAGACTTTGTGCATCCTTTGCTACCAGTTTTCCAGACCTTCTTTTGAATATGATGTACATGAATTGATGCTTCTCCAAATCAGTTCATCGTTTGTTGTGGGGTTACCATAGTTTTCCATCCTCATAGTCATGTTGTACAGGTTACCAATTTCATCACCCTTTGTTGGTTCTATGTACCTCCTTCCTTGTTTTGGGTCCAATGGCGCAATGACTTTTAGTTATCCGACTTCAAATTACATCTCTCTCTTTTTTAGATTGATAATGGGTTGGTTATCAAATGCCCATTACAATCCCATTAATGTTGGGTATGGATGATTGTCTATTATAGCAAGATTTTCCTCACCCTATGCAAATTTGTTGAGAAGGCCTTTTTTCCATTTTCCTATGTAGAATTGAAGTCCCTTTTTTGTAGATCCCAGAGCTAAAAATAATATTTTTCCACATATATGTGCCCTAAATATTATACAACATGCGTATACGCAAGTTTTACCATTACATCCCACGTACATCGAGTTTTGTGCCCAAAATTAAAAAATGGTGTCAGGTTTCCATGTCACATCATGAGATTCATGATCCTTGACCTTCCATATACATAAAACATTATGACTTGGCCCTTTAGTTCCATTTGAAGGCTATAAATGGGCCATATCCAAGCTGTGGAAAAAAAGGAGAAGAAATCAACTTTGAGAGAAAAAATACTTTGGAGAAATTATTCACTTCATATTCAGTCTGCATCCCTTTATCCTTTTGAGTCTAAACACATTGTTGAACCCCCAAGCTCTTCCCTACTTGATTGAGAACCTCATTGTCTCTCTTATATGAGATTTCCTTTGGTGGAGGCCCAACTAGAAGGGACTTAGTTTCTTGGTTCCGAACCATGCCGACATGAAAGTTTGTAATTCATACACTTATCCTGATTACATTTTAATAGAAATACTCTTTTCTCGTTGAATTAATGTCTTGCAAATATTTGAATTGTTATTCCATGGGAATATTTGTTTTGAATATTGACGGATTATGTTATTGATTGTGCTAATTTTATATATTATCACCATATGCTTACGTTTCTTGGTTGTTGAGGACAAGTTGCAGGTGTATTTCTTTGAGTCAAGTGCTCAACGGTGGACTTCATCAAATGTCTACACGAGGTAGGTTCTTTATCTTGTCTTGTTAGAATATTTGTTTATATAGCATACTTGATATTAGATTTGATTTATGTAGTCATTTCCATTTGTTGTGGTTTATCCCATGCCATAGAGAGATTTTCCTCATAACAGAATTGACGACCATACTAGGGATGGATCTTATTTTTGGGTTTTGGAGTGTTTTTCTCCTTTGATTGCTCTTGTTTATATTGAGTTCCTTGTCGTCTGATTGCTTGACATCCTCTGTTCATTTTTAGTTTGATTATATTATCCTCATCCTTAACCTGGCAGTGTTTCCATACATATACATGGGTTTTTTTTCTGACAATATCATACATATGTGTGTTGTCCTTCTGCAGGAGGTGTATATTCATGGTTTTCTCCCGAACAGTCGTGTACATTATTATTGCGTTCTTGGTTGTTGATTTTGATGTTTGTTGGGTAAGTGTTGATCGTTATTGAGTCTTTTTAGGTTTCTTTTATCACTTTTAAGCACCTGCAAAGTGAAGGGAAATGTTTCTTTGGTTGAATTTTCGGGTGGTTCCTTTCTCATAATCCTTTTCATTGACTGTCCTTGCATCTTGGGTTGGGTGTTTGCGTCTTGATATCATACATAGTTTGTCTCTTTTTACATACAGTAGAATCTTTATATCAAGTTGTTGTTTAGTCCTTGCATTTTCATTATTTTATATTGAAAATACAAAAATAATAAACATTTTACATTGTTGGAATTTGATCTTTTGGGTTCTTATTGTTGATCTTAGTACATGTATGGAAAGATTGCATCTTATTTCAAATTGCAGAATTAAATTGAAAATTACATTTTGAAGAGCTTATCATTTATTGGAAATTGAAGTTAGGACTTTGCATTTTATTCATATTCATTTATTTTACTTGTTGAGTCATAAAATCATAAGTTTCACTACCACACCTTTTTAAGTAAGCAAGGCCACTAAAAGCAATGGTGATAATTTAAAATTTATTAGAAATGATTTTATTTTCTAGTGTGCACAAAGTAGCTTAGGATTTAGAGCCTTGGAATAGGATTTTGCGAGTAAACTTCTCCAAGACTATTAAATCAACATATGTGTCTGACTAAGGGAGTGGTGAAATCCATTATATAATTGGTGATGTGAGGAGGCTCCTCTTACATCGGAGTTAAGAATGAGGTCACGTGAAGTTAGTTGAGGGGATATCCCCCCAATACCTTCTTAGCATCATATATATTTCTGGGGATATATTTGTATATGGGGATCTTTATAGTACCTTTACCTCTATGAGAGGCAGTGCTTTTGAGGTTTCAAGCTTTGTTACCCTTCCCATACGGTGGACCTGACTTATGACTATTCTCCTGTCCATCAGCTATATCGTGGTTTCTTAGTTGCTTGAGATAGGTACCACATAGGTTACTTTCAGGGGTTATTCTACAGGTACCTTGGGTCAAATAATGGTCGGAAAACACACAACCTTTATGGAGGATTACCTCTCCGGGGGGATCTGACTGACTGGTTGTTAATCCCATGAGGGCCCTTATAAATCATTTTGATACATCCTATCTTTTTCAAGGAGTGTCAGGCCCCTCTTGTGCGAGGAATACCTACTTTAGGGAGGGAGGACCCTTTCAACCACTTTATCCTGTTTGTGTGCATATTGGCCTTTTGTTTATTTTGGTGTGCTCTTTGATTACTAGTTGGCCTTAGGATTTGTTTTTATATCTCAAGTCTTGAGTCATCGTGGAGCCAGAGCAACTTCCCTGCAGGTCTTGTCGTTTGTTACGATTACCACTGCATACTGAGTCTTTGCCTTCTAAAAGGAGTAAAGTTATCAAACATGGTATGAACACTTCCACTTACCAGACTTGTGATCATAAAAGGATGAGTACTGAATTGAATTAGAAATATATTGGGAGTCCTTCAAATCCCATACCCACTATAGTTAACGATACTCCTTCAACACCTTCAACCACAATGTTTGTAGTGATGAAGGTTCCTATCATCACCCCTGTCTGTCCTATAGTGAATGCTTAACCTATAGCCACGAACCATTTTGGGTCCCTTTGTCACTCGTCGGGCTACAATATTCAATCCATACCTATGGCCTCTAGCCCTTTTTCTTATGGTATGTTGAATTTCACATCGCAATTTTCATCCTCCATCCCAACATCTAATTTGAATACTAGTATTGGAATTGGGGGCATGGATCCTTCACATACTCCATTTTCATTTGGAGGTTCTCATATCCCACAAATGACTCCTACAGTTGGAAGCATTCCTCCTTTTCACCCCAGGTCTAATCTTGGTCCTAATGCTCCTAGATGGAGTGGTCAACCTAACAGACAATCTGTTGCTTACGCTCCATCCTTTACACCTATCTCCTCTGCATCGATTATGACCAACACGTTTG
This sequence comes from Picea sitchensis, assembly GCA_010110895.2. Taxonomy (NCBI): domain Eukaryota; kingdom Viridiplantae; phylum Streptophyta; class Pinopsida; order Pinales; family Pinaceae; genus Picea; species Picea sitchensis. The sequence continues at coordinate 194,032 of SNQJ01S0013804.1, forward strand.
GCATGACGAATCCACCTCTATCCTCTGGATTCACACCCAGAGGAGGTCAATTCCATACCTTGGGAAATCCCCAACCTAGAGCTACTCTAGCTGGGGGTAATTTTTACAACCCTCATCATAACATTCCTACTGAAATGCTGCCCAACCAACCCTTCATGAATCAGTTCAGAGGAGGGTCTTACAATCCCAGACAGGGCCATGGTGCATATCAGAACCCTGGATGGGTTGTGATTCCCCAAAAATAATCCTTCTTGAGAGCTTGGTTCCAGATGCTGCAACCCCACCTCCCTTTTCTGGATATGCTCAATCTGTCAGACTTGTCTAGATTAATGAATGACCATGTGCATCATGATCTGACATGGCATCCCATCCCCACCAATCTTCCTTTGGATATTACGAAATTCGAAGGTAAGACTGGTGAGGAACCTAGTGATCACATCACTAGTTTTCATCTTTGGTGCTCTTCGAATTCCCTTAACGGTGATTCTATTCATTTAGGATTGTTTCAATGCACCCTGATGGGGGTTGCCGTGAAATGGTACATAGAGATACTAGGGGGGATGTATAGAACTTTTAATTAGATTTTTTAGTCTTCCTCAACCACTTCCAATTGTCGGTTTGTTATGATGCTGGCATAGAACTTATGTTGGCCTTTCATCAGGACAAAGCCACCCATATTTCAGATCACATCCAAGAGTAGTGTAGACAAAAGAGGTTGATCAAGGCTTACATACCTCTAAAATACTTGTTAGAGTGGTTCCTTAAGTCTTTACAATCTTATATTTCAAAGGATGTTTCTACATATGGGGTTAAATCTGAGGAAGAAGTAATTTTTAAAGCCCAACAATTAGATATTATATATGATCAGGGGATCAAATTTTGCTCAATTTTCAAAGTGCTCGGAATGAGACAAAAATAGTACCATTGCGTCTGTCTTGTTTTCCTGATTCCGGCGGTATATTTACTTTCGCAAACGGAGTCCGTATGGAGGAGATATCACGATCTGACCGCCAAGCCAAACAGGTAAAAATTTGGGATGCTGACTGTACCTGTCCGTACAGTCCGTACGACCACGTGGAGGGCCGTACCATCATGATGATGTGGCAGTATGATGATGTGGCACATATTGGTTGGATGTTCGTTGGCCAGTAACATGATGACACGTGTCCGTTTGGGCGAATAATGTGAGGACACGTGGCCCAATCTGAGGGTGCCACGTGTCGCTCATTCGTTGGTCATTATTTTCATATGTAAAAGTTTGTGGGAGTCCGCGGGGTTCGACCCCCGGACCTCCCCTCTTGTAAAGCCTTTGTAACACTCCGCTAGCCAACTTTCCGTCACATGTTCCTTGTTTGAAAGGCGGGAAACATTGTATTTAAATTTGCATTTGTGTTATGTTGGAAAGGGGGGTCGGGCCGGGGCTTAGCCCCGACCCGTGGCTATATGAAAACATATATATGACCGTAGCATATATTTAAACCCGAATATATATGGCGCGCATTCCATTTATATGGTATTGCATTGCAATACATTGCATTGCAATGTTTTTGTAATGTATTTATTATGTGTTGCGTGGGGTTTGAAACCACGACCTGCGTGTTTAAATTGGCACGGATTTTTTCAACGGAAGTTTGTACGGTTTGAACGGTTAAACTCCTTTTGCGCCCAACCTTTGGTCTTATGGCCATGTGCCCAGTGCCGAGGAAGTTAGGGGCTGGAGGCGCCCTAACC
>SNQJ01S0013804.1:195772-220217 GCA_010110895.2 Picea sitchensis
GTAAATCCTTTGTAACACTCCGCTAGCCAACTTTCCATCACATGTTCCTTGTTTGAAAGGCGGGAAACATTGTATTTAAATTTGCATTTGTGTTATGTTGGAAAGGGGGGTCGGGCCAGGGCTTAGCCCCAACCCGTGGCTATATGCAAACATATATATGACTGTAGCATATATTAAAACCCGAATATATATGGTGCGCATTCCATTTATATGGTATTGCATTGCAATACATTGCATTGGAATGTTTTTGTAATGTATTTATTATGTGTTGCGTGGGGTTTGAAACCACGACCTGCGTGTTTAAATTGGCGCGGATTTTTTCAACGGAAGTTTGTATGGTTTGAACGGTTAAACTCCTTTTGCGCCCAGCCTTTGGTCTTATGGCCATGTGCCCAGTGCCGAGGCGGTTAAGGGCTGGAGGCGCCCTAACCGTTCTATGATTTGTATCGGTGCGCGGTTGCGTACGGGTCTTGGTTTTTACGCTTTAAAGAGCGTGTGTGCTAGGTTTGAAGCACAAGGGTGCGAATTGTAGAACCAGAGACAACATAGTTGAAGGGGAAGACTTCAAGAAGGCTATATTCTTCATTTTTCGACCATTTCAGGTGCCGAAAGATCCCAGACAGGGGTTTTGGGATGCTGCGGAGCCATTGGAGCAGTCATTTTGTCATTTTGGGCACTGTAAGGCATGTTTTTGAGCACTTTGAGCAATTTAATAATATTGATCCATTGGAAGCTGGACCAGGAGATGTAGCCCAGAGTGGGGTGAACTCCTTTATCAAGTTGTTGTGTTTATGTCTGATGTTCAATGATTTATGTTGCTGTCTATGTGTATTTTCTACATAAATAATCCTTAATTATGTGTTGCAAATTGATCCGGTTGCTTTAAACACATAAACATTTCACTTGCAATTATTATTCAAGTTTCAAGTCTTCTTCATTTTTAGATCAATATATGCCTAGTGTGAGATGTTATATGATATTCTTCTAGATGCACCGAGGTCAAACTATGACCCTAGAAAAAATCTTGGGCCTCATGTCGATGGCATTGTAGGCTCTGCCAATGTGAAATTTGCAGACTTGGTGATAAGCCAGATGAAAGAGTTGTCTCTAAACCAATCTGTAGGAGGGAAATATTCATCTATGTCCTTCATTCCCACTCAGTGGGTGGATGTACATTTTGTGCAATCGTCAACCAACCCAAATTGTAACCAACAACTAGGAGGGAATAAAAAGAAAGGACATGGTAACAATCGTAAGGGTGGGAAGAATAGTAATAAACCCAAGGACAGTGATAATAATGAGAAGTCGAATAATAATGATGGTGAGGGCAAGAAGAAAAGGTAGAAGGTGAAGTTTCCCTACAATATTTGTACACATGATCACCTTACCCACTTGTACCCCAAACTTGCAGAAGCTGTGAGGATTTTATCCCCCCTGCCCGTTGTGCTGACTAATCCTTTTCCACATAATCAACACATGGCCTTGAGCTCATTGAATGCCTAAAATGCGGCAAGTAGAAGTAAAAACCACCGACGCAAGACAATGACCGTCTATGCATCAATATGGTTAAGCCTGATGTTAATGTAGCCACTCAGTCTCACAATTACAGTTCTTCATAGGCTGTACATGTTCTAGAGTCTCCCCCTCCTCTAGAGACGCCTTTACAGATAAAAAAACTAGAGACCCTGCCTCGTATTCGGAAAGGAGTAATCAAGCGCTCTACCCACAATCCTAATGCTAGAGCCGCCTAGAATTACTCTATTCTTGAATATCTGGGTCAAACCCCTTGTGAGATGTTGGCTGTAGAGGTACTCCAGATGTGTCCTTCATAGGGGAATTCCTTGTTATCTGCATTAGGAGATCTAGATCCTTGTGGCTCTAAGGTTATCAAGTTTGATGTCACGGATGTGAAGCTTCACTTGCCTTATCATGTAGCATTCCAAATCCACGTGGGTTACTCAAAGTATACCATCAAACATACTGTTATTGATGAAGGCGTTGCAACATGAGTGATGTCCCTGGTCTGTTTGAAAGCCCTCAGCTCTCCGACCCTCTCTCAATATTTGACCATGTTGACTTCTTTTGATGGTAATTCCTTCCACCCTCACAGTATTATTCCTACCTTCCTAGTCTAGTTAGGTGGGAAGACGGTGGAGGTGGTTTATGCACCCCTCGACTATAACTTGTTACTAGGACACAATTGGACTTATTCTATGACTGCAATCACATCGTCCATCTTCCTTAATATTTTCTTTCCTCACAATGTGAAGATCGTGACAATCAACCAATTGTCCTTTGCGTATGCTATCCCTAATGCATCAGTTGGACCGTCGATCCCCGTGATTGACAATTCTCAGTCGGTAACTATGATTATCAGTGTCATAATGTATTCATCCCTTATGGGTACCTTCTACTTCATGGCATCAGTTCATCATATCTATGCCATGTCTAGTAGGTCTTCCTCGCCAACGAGGTTCGTTCCTTTCTGCACTTCATATTTTAATGATCCTTGGACCCTAGCTTCCTCGACTGCATCTTGTGAAGGTCAGTCACATACTGAAATGGCTATGCCACTATTGACAGTAGATATAACGTATTGGGTTGTTCTTGACTCTTCCACCAATCTGAATCTTGTTACCTCACAGACAGATGAGGAGGATCCTGTTCTCAAGCCCGTATGGGAAACTTCATCATCTTTATGACATGACTGCCTCGATGATACTTTAACCTCAGATGAATCAATCATAGAGGCCATGAATGGTTCTAACAAGCCATGGGATGATATGCACTATCACTCTTATTTTCTCCCAGAGATTGCTAGAATCGAACAAGATGATTTTAGATCTACCTTGAGTGAGATAGATGGTCACAACGTAGTTCCACTTGTTACGCATGATTTTTATGCCAAAGGAAACATGGAAAGTATCTCTCCTACCATCGCGATCGATATATCTCGTATTCCTAGAAATATTGAAAATGTATACATCGGTGCAGATTGTTCACTAGAAGAAATTCTGATCTACATCGATCTCTTCAAAGTATTATGCGATGTATTTGCTTGGTCATATGAAGAGATGTCAAGAATCGACCCTCGAATTGTCGAACATGAGATTAAAACCTACATGGATGCTAAACCTATTTGGAAAATAATTAGAGCAGTCAATCCTAGGAAGGCCCCTGCTATTAAGGTAGAGGTAGAAAAACTACTTAATGCTGGCTTTATCTACCTAGTTCCCTTGGTTGAAAGGGTATCCAATCCCGTTCCTATGAATAAAAAGTAAGGAACCATCTGTGTATGCATGGATTTTCGAGACCTGAATAAGGCCTATCCCAAAGATAAATTCCCAACACCCTTCATTGATCATATTCTTGATGAGTTCACAGGAAGCAACGTTTTTTTCTTTTATGGATGGATTTTCAGGATATAACCAAATTCAGATTAATCCCAACGACCAACATAAGATGACATTTATTTCTCCCTGGGGTACATTCGCATACCGGAAAATGCCTTTTGGCCTTAAGAACATTAGAACAACCTTCCAACGAGCTATGACCTTCGTGTTTCATGATCTCAAGAATATAGTTGAAGCCTAGATTGACGATATCGTTGCTCACTCCCGTAAGAGAGTGGATCACCCTACACACCTTCGACTAGTTTTTGAAATATGTCTCCATTACCACATCCATTTGAACCCTCGTAAATGCATCTTTTGTGTTAGGCCAGGTCAACTTCTAGGATTTTTAGTCTCTGAGACTAGGATCATGGTGGATCCATTAAAGGTTGAGGAAATACTTCAATTTCCTCCCCCACGCACTATTCATCAAATTCAAGGTTTACAAGGGGGAAGATAACTTTTTACGACGATTTATGGTGAACTATGCCAATATTACTAAGGATTTCATGTGTATTTTAAATAAGGATGCTCCTTTTATCTAGGATGAGTGAGCCCAGGAATGCTTCGATGCTTTGAAGAAATCCTTGGTATTGATGCCTTTGTTGAGGTCTCTTGACTAGAGTAGAGATTACTTGCTTTATATCACTGTGACTGAGGCAACTATTGGTATGGTATTGGTTCATGAATATGACGAGCTCCATGACCATGTCATTTACTATCTTAGTCGAAACTTAGTTGGCTCTGAACTCAAATATTCTCATGTTGAAAAGCTAGCTTTGGCTACCGTTCACACAGTTCAACGATTGAGACACTATATATTTCTTTAAAAAACTACTGTGGTTGCTGATGTCAATCCATTTCAATACCTCCTTACTAGGCGTATCATAGGGGGAAAATACAATAAATGGATTGTCATTATACAATAATTTGATCTCAATTTTTCCTCTGCAAAATCCTATAAATCACTACTTTTTGCGAAGTTAATATCCAATTTCCCTCTGTTAGATGAGGATGTTATTCATGTTGATTCATTTGCGGATGAACACATTTTTTTTGTTTCATCTTCAGACCCCTGGTATGGAGATATTGTTTTCTATCTTCAAACTTTGAAGTTCCCTCAACATCTCTCGAGAGATGACCAACGACGTATACGATACCAAGCTAGGAACTACCTTATCAATGGAGACACTTGGTATCACCAAGGAGTAGACAGTATCTTGCGTCATTTCTTGAATCATGAATAAGCTGATTCTATTCTAAATTAATTCCACTGTGGGGCTTGTGGTGGTCATCTATCCAGGTTTTCAAAAACCCCTAAAATTTTGTGAGTCGGTTATTTTTGGCCATCTATTTTTGAATATTTTGTAGAAGACATTAATAAGTGTCACCCCTGCTAGGTGTTCACTTGAAATATGTGCTCGCATCCAACCCCTCTCCATCTAGTCAATATCGTCGGTCCCTTCACTAAGTGGGGGGTGGATATTGTGGATTGCAACCCAACTTCAGTTGGGGGGCATAGACACATTATGGTGCCCATAGAATACTTTACTATGTGGGTTGAGTCCATTATTTCAATTAAATATCATGGTAAGACCACTGCGTTTTTTGTGTTCAATCAAATTATAGCCAGGTTCAGAATCTCGAGTTATGTTGTCACTGATCACTTTCAGGGATCAGTGAAATGATGAAATAATTAGCATCGAAACTGGGGTTTAAAAATGGTCATTCTTCCCCTTACTACTCCTAAGAAAATGGACAAGTAGAGGATGTGAACAAGTCTCTTGAGAACATATTGCAGAAAGCTTTCAGATAGTTCAAATATGACTAAAATATCATGCTTTATCTAGCACTTTGGTCATATTGAACCTTGGTTAAGACTTCCACTGATTTTTATTCTTTCCAGTTAGTGCATAGTGTGGAGTTGATCCTACCTATTGAATGTGAAATCCCTTCTATTATATTGGCAGTTTCACTCCTACCTGACACTTCTGATCTTGAACAACACCTTGTACACCTGGAGACTCTAGATGAGAAGCGTCAAAACACCTCCATGACTATCGAAGCAAATAAACGATGTTTCAAGGTCGAATATGAAAATTTTGTTTGTCCTCGACAGTACACTGAGGGTGACTTGGTCCTTTTGTACGACCAAGACAAAGAACCACTGGGGGCAGGAAAGTTCAAACCCATGTGGCACAGTCCCTATATCGTGTGATGTGTCTTAGAAAAAGGAGCCTATGAATTAGAAGATTATGAAGGGAATGTGTTGGGTGAGCCCAGGAATGGGGTCTATTGAAAATATATTATTCTTAAGCCCCAATCTTGGGTGTAACTCTTTGTATAATAATGTATTTTAGTGTATATATCTTTTTCATTCTTTCTTATCTTCATCTTGCTTATTGACTTTTCCCTTGGTTGGCAGATTTCAACAGAGTCTTTGGTCTAATTAGGATTCACAGACAAGTCCAGTCGTCATACAAGGAACTTGGCTTCTGTCGCTTGTGTTTTTTACTCACTCGAGGGTCTACTGGTGTCTTCAAGTGGCGTTTGCCTAGGGACATCAATGAATAATGTGGTTGAATATAGCATCGTTATAGAAATTTTGTGCAATGCCATTTCACATGGTATTCGTTCTTTAGAAGTTCACCTGGAATCCCAATTAGTAGTATGTCAGTTGAACGACAGTTACCGTGTGTGTGACCCTACTTTACTCTAATGATTCTTACGAGTACAACTTTTGGAATGACATTTTGATTTTATTACTTATCATCACATACCTAGAAGTTCTAATTATGTATCTGATTCATATGTTAATTTTGTTTTAGATTTCCATTTGTCACATAACTAAAGAAAATAAAACACTTTTATCAATGTACACATTGTAATATAAGTAAATTCTAAGACCAATGTTTTTATATATTTCATCTCTCCAAAAAATATGGTGTTATAGTACAAAATTGGGGCTCACACCCTCAAAATACATATACGGTCGATCATACAATAATCACGACATCTACGCCTATGGAACTAGATGTGTGTCATGATAGCATACTATGGAGTTTGCGAGACACCGAAAGAGTCATACCCAAGCATGGGGCACACCTACCACCTGTCATTGCATTGCCTCTGGTAGATCTTTTACCTGAACCATGGGAATCCTTTGTGTCAAATGAGATAGGTTTCCTTGCATGTTTTGAAGCACTCTATCAGATTCTCCTCCCATTGTCTCATCTCCCTGGTGCCTCCTTCGATATCATGGAAGTTCGTTTGGTCATCGTGGACTCACGTGTGCATCACATACATGTTTAGTTAGTACTTTACATCATACAATTTTTTTTTTGTTTTCTTATACAAAAATACAAGAAAATGAAATATTCAAAAAAAAATTCATACCTATGTCTCTATAGGCGAAACCTGGTGGTAAGAACATGTCTGGATCTCCTCTGAAGTCAATCCTTGCATAAAGGTAGTCCTCCAGAGCCATCACCTGTCGACTCCACCAGAAGAAAAAATCGTCGTTGTAGGGTGTTGGTATCCTACCACCTCCCTGTCGCCTCATCACCTCAGTCCATCGTGCCATGACTGGATCGCGAGGTCCATGTAGAGAAATATTGACTCTAGGGCCCAAGCTTGGAACCTACTTCAAAAAAAAACTACACAGAATATAAACGAACCCAAAGTTCCTCTTTCTACCCAATTTGCAGTCTGTCAACTAGCTCTTCATTTTGGCTAGCAGTGAGGTGCACCAGTCATAAACCGTGGGTCGCAAGAAATCCATTGAATAGAACATAAGTGGCCTCGATGCCTAGTGCAAAGAGGTCGACCCTATGATCTTTGTTAACACTAGGACAACAATATTGAGACTTATATTGTTGATCTCTCTGATCGGGAGTTGGCTCCCTACCTTCTCGATCCCTGCAATGCAATGAGTGGCCATGTAATAATCTATGTTCATTCCACTCCCATCTCCCCGAGATTTGAGGTTGACCACCTCACCCTGACACGATAATATTTTCAAGAAGTATATGTCCTCAACTTCAATCCTCAATGGTTGTCCATCAAGGTTGAAAGTATTCATATCTAGATCCCAGTAGTTCACTAGCATCTGGAGCAGTCTCACTTGAGCCCTCATACCTTTGAGAGCCCAAAACTTATATAGCCCACATATTTTTAAAGCCATATGGTCCCCTGGATCTCTCTCCACTACAACATCTACCTCTTCACTCTCTCTTTCTCTCCACTCTAGCACCATCCTGCAAGATTAAAACAATGTTTTAAGTTAGTAACATTTTAAACAACCATATCCATGGACTTGTATACGAGATACAATTTAAAAAGTCACGTATAGGGCTCTTTATACATTGTTTGTTTTGAAAACAGTCATGTATAGATCTATGTATATGTGATCTGGTGATATACAACCCGCGTATACCCTAGTTTCTAAGTTGCTCCTTAAAATACTAAAAATAGTAGACATAATTGCAAATATTAATCCACTAGAAATACAGAGAGGAGCAAGATGAATTCCTTGGTCCATACGGTCATTTATTCCGTCACTCATGGCTCCCACAATCAAAAGTTGAAATTTGGGGGCAATTTGCTCCAAAATGCACTATTTGGGTAAAAAAATACAAATAGTATAGTAAAATTGTTTTTTTTTTACTATTTATCGAAAACGTTTACCCACTTTGCATAGTTTTTACTAATATTTTGGCCTAATGGACTAATACGACAGTGGATGGAGTTGGTTTTGGTGGTTTTGTCCAGGGATTCTTGAAGTTTTTAGTGCCATGTCAGTCGTTCATAACTTTGGACAAGTATTTTCATCAACCAACATATAGGATAGGTCATCAATCCATTATGCACATTTTCATCATCCTCTGATTGCAAGTCATATGCCTTAGGTACAAACCCATTTAGTAGGGACATAGATCCTTCTTTTTTCAATTAGAAGTGTCGCTATTGAATGGTAGAGACTTGCCAAACATGGGTTCCCTAGTTAGATCCTCTGTGCCATTCGGTGCCCATGCAAACATTTTTGTCCATAGGACCAGGAGACCCTTATAGTTAATACATGAATTTGCATTTCAATCTCATTTATTACTCACAAGCATGATGACCTATACCTAGTAGGAGTCCCAACGATTATGATTTAAACTCTTTTCCGACTCTCTCAAAAAGTGAAAAGATTGTCGAGTGAACTTGTCTCTTTCACACTCATAAATTGGATTTGAAAGGACGTCTATTTGGTGTAAGTTTACCCCTTTTTCAAACCAAGTAGACTAAGATTACAAAAAAGGATATTTTTTGGTGTCAAGGTGTAATTGCATCTCATTCTTTTTCTTGCAGTATTGAGGCTATTGTCGGTTCTTGATTTTCCATTATAATCCTATCACCTCAATAGTTTGCATGATCAACCAAGAAGGGCCTTGTTTATATCCTTTGTAGCTTGACACCCTATACCCCAAGAGGAAACATTCCCTTGACTGTCCATATCTTGCATGCACCTCTTTTCATTGATCATAGGTATGTTCCACTACTGGAACTAGTTTCTTACTAGCGACACTTGTTTCCTCCTCTGTATCATAACATTCATTTGACTATGAAAAAACAAAAAAACATGGGCGGGAAAATAATATTATATTATATTGGTAGCAGTCGTGTCACTTTGAACATAGAACAAACTTTTGAGTCCACTTGTCATGAAAATTTTGGGTTTAGCATGACCTTAGGAAGTTGAGCTCGCTACTTAGATTTTACTCCCCCAACTGGTTATTCTTCTAGTCCCTATGGAGAGTTTGATTGGTGCCTCCTACATTACAAAGTTTCATCATTGAGTCTATGTTGTCAGAGTCTTCCATATGTCTCATGCTCTTGTTCAAAGGATGTCTATTATCATGTGTCATCCATTCCTCATAACTCTTAACTTTTCATGTCGGCCATACCCTCAGTGTGTCTCAGAGGTACCTGAAGTTGCAGTCCTATCGTGCACCCTAGTCCTAGTTTCATCATTGGTAGGTAACCTTGAACCCAACAACCGACATTTCATCATTGGTCGCTGACTAGGGGGTTTCCCTTGTTTTCGACGACAAGAAATATATTCACACATTGGGATTCGTGTAGTGTCTTGGATGCCATTAGCCTTATTGGTGGTTTCCTCTCCTTTGTCAATAATTTTCCTTATTGGCTTATATTTAGAGGGTCTTTTTCATGTACCGTTTGCACCTGTCACACACGAAATACACACATGGTCGTTGGTTCGTGAACATGTTATTCGTTCGATTTCCTCCAAATCATCAAGATCCTACTTTGTACCTAGTGTTGACTGATGAGATATGCCTCAATGCTCTCCTTTCAGAGGGTCTCCTTCCATCGAATTCAACCCATTTATTCTGGAAAAGAGACCTAGAGCCCTATGAGTACCTAGAGGCTTGTAGTCATTAGTGGAAGGTTCTCCCACCATCGACGGTTGGGAATACATCAATGTCTCCTAATCGATGGATTCTTCAAGCGTTCGATCTCGACACCTTTATTCACACTTGGAAGAATGTACTCGATTCCTTGATACCTACTTTCATTATCGGTAGGTTGTCTCACATTTGTTAACGATATACCTTAATGATTGGTAATCAAACGAAGTCTCATTGTGTTCAAACTCAACTCCTTTATTGACATGATGTAGAATTTCGCCTTTGTTGGATCATGTAGAAGACTTGAAGACATCAGTTCATAGTCACAACTTTCCTGAGTTATTGCTATCTTTCATTGGACCAGTACCTATGTGACTTCAATGATCATGGGAGATCATATTGTACTTCATTGTATACAGATATCTTCAGGTTAATTTTGAGATTGGTTTTGCGGGGCCTTGTTCGTGACTATGATAGCCTTTGGCATGTAGACACCTATGTATTTCCTATTCATGGCCATGGAAAACTGATTGGTATATTTTCACATGGATCTGCAGTGTAATTCAATTTGGAATCCATGTGCGCAAAGTCAATAGAGATTGTAATATTCTTATGAGCAACTATTTCGTCCAATTGGGTCTCCATTACTCCACTTCTGGGTATTATAACGTATTTCGATCATCGTAGATACTCCTATGACCTCACACATTAAGGGGAATCTGTTATATAAATATTTTCCTCACCCTATGCAGACTTGAAGTCCCTTTTTTATAGTTCCCATAGCTAAAAATAATAATTTTCCACATATATGCGCCCTAACTATTGTACAACATGGGTATACACAAGTTTCACCATTACAACTCATGCACATCGGGTTTTGTGCCCAAAATTAAAAAAATAGTGTCAGGTTTCCATGGCACATCATGAGATGCATGATCCTTGACCTTCCATATACTGGAAACATTCTAACTCATCCCTTCAGTTCCATTTGAAGGATATAAATGGGCCATATCCAAGCTGTGGAAAAAAATGAGAAGAATTCAAATTTGAGAGAAAAGTTACTCTGGAGAACTTATTCACTTCATATTGATTTTGCATCCCTTTAACCTTTTAAGTCTGAACACACAGTTGAAATCCCAAGATATTCCCTACTTGATTGAGACCCTCATTGTATCTCTTCTATGATCTTTCCTTTGGTGTAGGATTGAAGTGGTGGAGGCCCAACTGGAAGGGACTTAGTTTCTCGGTTCTGAACCATGTTGATAAGACAATTTGTAAATCATACACTTATGCTAATTACATTTTAATAGAAATACTCTTTTCTCCTCTAATTAATGTCTTGCAAATATTTGAATTGTTATTCCATGGGTATATTTGTTGTGAATATTGATGGATTACGCTATTGAATGTGCTAACTTTATATATTATCACCATATGCTTGCGTTTCTTGGTTATTGAGGACAAGTTGCAGGTGTATTTCTTTGATTCAAGTGCTCAATGATGGACTTCATCAAACGTATGGATGAGGTAGGCTCTGTATCTTGTCTTGTTAGCATATTTGTTGATATAGCATACTTGAGATTAGAGTTAATTTCTACAGTCATTTCCATCTATTGTGGTTTACCCCATGCCATAGAGAGATTTTCCTCGTAATATTGTCATCCACAATATCAATAACTTCAAAATATGTGACATTGCGCACTCCATCTATATTCATAGGTATTCTAGTTAATTTGCCATTAGGTACTATTTTGTACTGATTTACTAGTCTCAATTGGATGGGTGACCACAATAACATTGGTTTCCCCATCATCTCCCATGTCTTCTTAGGTAGGTCGTTCACATTATACCCTAAATCTAATATCACATTATCTGTGTTGTATTCTCTAATCTATGTGTTGAACTTGAATTCTCCATTGGTTCTTTTCTTGCACAATAGCTTGTTCACTACTTTCTTTTCAGTATAGACTTTCTTTTCTTGAGTGCAGTGATCGATCATAAAGAATAATGTATGCATTGCCTTTTCATCTTTGACTAGCTCTAGGAAACCTTTCAAACAATTTCCTAAGGAACTTACCTTCTACAGTGATCCTTTGGTCATGTCATGATCATCGGTGGGAATCCTATCGAGCGTATATGGTACAGATGACGTTGAAGTTTCCCACTCTTGTCTCAATAGTTCCTCCATCATCCTTCTATAGGTTTATTTTTCTTCTCCTGGATCGAATGTTGGCACAGGTACTACTAACGTCTTTACCCATTGCTCAACATGTTTCCCTCCATTAGTTTCATATGTCCATGTTTTGGTTCCTCCATGTGTAACGACTACTAGTTTGGGTCCCTCATCCCTTATCTTGGCTAATATGTTTTGAATGTTCAGGTTCTGGTTTTGAGTACCTATGGCCTTCCATTTGGCCAACAATTATGGGCAGTCTTTTGTTGCATGTTGTGTAGGGATTCTGGCAATCGCATGCTAGGTGTCCTAGTTGGTTACAATTATAGCATATTATGGGGCCTCTTCCTCCTCTCCCAAATTTTTTTCTACCTAGACCCCTACCTAATCCTCCTCAGTTTCCCTGGTTAAATCATCTTTGATTATTGTACTACCCTCCCCCTTTTGTCATAGAATTCTCCTCTTGAATCATGTACATGTCTATCATGCGCTCCCTCATTAAATCAAATGCATGACAATCCTTGTCTTCATGTCCCATTGATTTTCAAAAGCTACAGAATAAGATTCTTGGGGTACTGTGATATTTTTTCAATAACTGAAACTCATGGGGGTTATTTACCCATTTCTTTCATATCTCGCAATATCCTCCTCCTGGTATAGGGTTTAGTGCTCCAACATCTAAGTATTGTGCAAAGGATGTAAATTCATCTTTGTGGTGAACTTCATTCCTACATTTGGTGCACCCAAACTATTTTTGTTTCTCTTTCCCCTTTATTATTTCTACCAATTGAAATGTTAATTTATCTAGTTGGCTCTGTAGCTACGCCATTCTGTTGTTGTCTCCGACTGAAGAGGCTTCCAATTTCATAGAATTTTCCAGTGCCTCGAACTACCATGCAAATTTTTTTTTATTCAAGGACTGCGGGTGTGAGGTAACAAGCCTACAATGAACCACTCTCTATGTTGTTGATCAGATATTTGAAATGTTAACCTCCCCATCACATATTTGAACCTTTGATCGAACTCCCATACCGACTGAGTTTGTATTTTCTTGATATCCTTGAGCTCAGTAATGTACTACAACTCCGACTTTGGTTTCTTGAATTCTTTTAATAATTTGTGTGTGGTCTCTGCTAATGTCCTTGTCTTACATAGTATTGTGCTACTTTGGAGCTTCATGTACCAAACTAGCATGCATCTCTAAAGTTTTTTTCCAACTATGTGATCTTTGAGCCAACATCATGGACATTCTTTGTAGTCCATATGGTTTATCATATGAATAGATGTTCCTCTGGGTATGATCCAATCCCTTTGTACTGTGGTAATCTTAGTGTATTCTCTACTCCTTCCATGTTTTTTTGTGTAGGAAATTTCTTCAAAAATTGTCTCTACATCTATGATTTCCTCTATTGATTAAAAGTGCTCTGGAAAGGTCTGCAAAAATTGTCTCAGATTCAGGTGACTCACACGAGGTTGTGGTTTCAACCCAGGACTCAGTATGGGAAGGACTTAATGGTTCTTCTATAACTAGACTGAACTCGATATCTTCCTCTTCCTCCTCTATATGTTGTAATTGTATGATATAGATGTGTATGCAATGTTATAGGTACTCACTACGCCGCTCTCTCTCTTCATACGCAGTCCTCAAATTCTTATACATTCTCCCACTATGTAGAACTCTAAATATGTCTTCTCCTTCTGATATACCCTCCTCTTTCTCTTGCATTCTCAGTATTCCTTTGCTTTGTCCATTTTTCCTACCCTCATATAATCTCCTGGTCAACAAACCTCGATCCGTCCATGTGTGTAAAGTTTTTTAGCTATATGACTCCATCATCATCACTTCTTTATCACATAGCATTATTTTTATCTAGGTAGCTAACAAATTTATGAATCTTTATCATGGACCTTTAAATAAGTCTCTTTCTGTGACACTTTAAGCCTAAGTAAAATCTATGGAAACTTTTGTTACGTAGCCTCCCAATATACTATCCAAAAAAAATTCAATTACGTGTGAAGTTATGTTTTCCATTGAATTCACTCATCCCAGTAGTTCAAGAGTCCAATTCTTTAGCATAGTTGGTCTACATATACCAGTATTTTCAACAAATATTTCTAGCCATTCTGCTAAAAGATTAGGAAATTCACCGAAAAATATCTCATGCAAGTTTATGTACACATACCTTTGCATTCGTTTCTTTTTCTTTAACTAGAAATTTATATTCTCCTTCTGAGAAAATTATTGTTCCTTTTTTTCCATACATTTAGTTATATCCTTCCTCGTTGGTCTCCAAACAATTCCTTCACTTCCAGATTCTAGGTCCTGGCAACAAAACCATTTATTGGCGTGGGTGAAGGTAGGTTCAAGACTAAGGGTTCAAGTTATTTAGTCCAACAAAAACCTACAGACATCGACCCTTTCAGCATCACCTGAAATAAGGTCAAGCCTCACATGAGGTATCTTTATGGGGATTGCAGGAACCAAGATTCTGCAGCTAATGGCAGTCTCTTTATCTCTTATTCAAACTTTCAGAAGATATATATTCATTATGTTCAATAGGTTCTAATGGAAGTCTCTTTATCTCTTATTTATACTTTCCAAGTTCCTTCCTTTAGGGGCTATATTGTAACTATTTTACCCATTTTCCTTATTTTAGGGATAACCCACATTCTTGTTGCAACTACTTTACCCATAATTAGTAAAATCACAATTTCTTCGTTACAAGTACTTTACCCATAATTAGTAAAATCACAATTTCTTCGTTACAAGTACTTTACCCATAATTAGTAAAATCACAATTTCTTCGTTACAAGTACTTTACCCATAATTAATAAAATCATAATTTACTTGTTACAACTACTTTACCCATAATTAACTTCTTGTTGCAACCAATTTGACTATAAAACTTATTGATGACTTTCTAGAGACTTCTATTATAATAGACTTTTTTTTTACCTTCTATGAGTTTGTAGAATATTCTTGAGGGTCCTCCAATATTTGCAAAGCCATATCTCCTCAACTGTAAGGAGCCACGTGACATAGCACCTATCACCAGAAACAACATGACATGTATTATCCATCTATGATAGTCTTAATTGCAAATAAACTGACCTTTGTGTCTTTATTCTTCTATCAACTATGGGTTCCATGACCATACCTTCGGGGCTTCATGTAGACTACATCAAATGCACCCAACAAATATGATAACATCAACTACTCAATCAATGACAACTAACTCACCATCAATCTCAATCACATCTGTAGGGTTTCCAAACTTCTCCAAGGGTTTACATCAATCTTTAAGGGTTGACATCAATGCAAACCAATTGTCCAAAAATATCCCCCTTTGGCATTGATGGAAACACTAATGACATGTATTTATGGAAACACTCATGCGCATATGTAGACTCATGCTCATTCTCCCCCTATGACCATCACTCCCCTTCCATCCATGCCATTTCTCTTATTTCTCTCCCTTTGACATCAATGGAAAAGGGTGTCTCTCCTTGGGGATACTCCCCCTGTATTCATGCACATGTTATTTCTCTCTGCTTCCATGCCTTTGTTCTTTCTCTTCTCTTTTGACATCATGGGAAAAAGGAAATCTCGCATTGTCGATATTTGTCCCCAGATCTGTATGCTACCGATCTTCCTTTATGGATCTCTTTCTCTAATGATTTCTCTCTGTTGACTTCTTTGCAATATGTTGTGTAGATCAATGTAGGGCTACCTGTAAATGTTTTCCTTTCCTCTCTTCCAGTGCTATTCATTTTCCATTGGTTCTTCCTCTTGAATTTCACTGACATATATAAAAAGAATTCATTACTTGACCTCTTCGTTTACTTGTCATGTTCACTTGACCATAATGTTTAATGATTATCTTATTTTTCTAACAATTTCTATTTCTTTGTTCTGTTGTGCCTTTCGTTGCTTTCCTAACTGATTCCAAATGTAGATGCACTACTTTGTATCTTATCCAACCCATGCTATTTGTTCCTACTAAATATCCATCTTTGTCCATATGTTGCAAACTGTTCATGACTTGCTAGTCAACAGTCCACAAAGCTGGTCCATCTATCACTGTACTATCGTGAAATTTTTATGACTACAACTAATCATCACATATTCTCGTTTCTTCAAATTGAAATAATGTGTCCACTAGTCTTCTCTATCTACAAATAAAAATATACATGTCTAGAATAACCTATACTGAAGATATCCCTGCCTGAATACATTTTTGGAATACAATCATAAAATTCTTCCTGTGTAACTACGAAATGATATTTGTGTGAGAACACTACTTCTCAACTTGATCAATCTGTTGTTATGTACATCTACTATATGACTTCTCTGAATCTGTCTCTGAAAATACTTCAACCTTTTTGAAGGATGGTTATCTGATCTATAGTAGCTATTGCACTGACTCCCCCTGTTCAATATTCATATATACTGGGAGTCTCCAAGCTGGGTGGATCAAAAAATAACCCACTCTTATGCATATTAATATTCCTCTTCATCTATAGACTCATCATCTCTCTGAACTCTGAATTCTTTCTTTTTCTTATGGATTGATCTTGCACTACAGTTCCTTAAAGTACAATCTCTTGGGCCTATTCTTTATTCACCTTTTCTTTTCTTTCTCACACCACTGCAAATCCTCTGATCTCTGGGACTTGTTCTTCATTCATCTTTTCTTCTTGTTTTTCATTTTTTCTCACAACCTTCCTATATTTGAAATATTAATTTTTCTTTGTATATTTATCTTCATCTTGTACTATTTCCAATCCTAAGAGTATGAATTCTAGGTGTCCTTCATTCATCTACTCTTCTTTTTCCTATTCTTATTTTATTTTCCATACTTTATTATATCTGATATCAGTGTTCTCTTTCATAGAAGTATCCATCATGCTTCTACAATCATGAGCTATGTGTCCATAGTTATGGAATTTGTAACATTAAATGTTATGTGGGTCCACATAACCATTTCTTGCTTGAACATTTATTTCATAAGCCCTGTAATCTCCAACTTTATGTCCAAAGTTAGTACAATAAAAAAAATAACCATAAAAGAAATTTACATACCTAGGAGTGAATGATCTTCTTTCTGGTATAGTCCTTCTGAATTCCTTCTTTGATTGATCACGAGCATGATTGAATTTTCTTTGTGGCCTGAATGTGGAGGGTGTTCTTGAAAATGTATCTCTATCATTTTTCTTTGATTCTAGCTAACCATGACTCCTTCCTTTGAGTACTTCTGCATAACTCTTACTCTTTTTTTCATTCTTTTTTTCTGGAAACCTGGAGCACTTCTTATCAACATTATATATTGATGATGTGGATGCTTATTTTTTATTATTTGGGTTGGTTGTCATTGATGTCAACCCTTGAAGAAAGTCCAATAGAGAATTCAGGTAGCACAAAGGTTTGGGTAATGGACCCAAGTTTGTTTGATGAATAATGGTATTCTTTTTAATATATTTGAAAGTAAGACTATTCTATATGGATAATAAATGTCATTCCATTTTTGGTGGTATGTGGAACTTCACATAACTCCTCACGGTTAGAGAGTTATGGCCATGTGAAGTTGGAGAACCCTCATGAGTCATCTAGAAGCCCCAAAAGGTCAATGAGTCAAAGTAATCCCGAGAAGTAGTTGCAAGAAATTATTTAAATAATAAAAGTAGTGATGGAAGTGTAATATAAAAAGTCAAAGTGGATACAAAAAGAAATTATTTAAATAATAAATTTAATGGAGAAATTACTAAGTGGACAAGTGGTTAGAAGATAGGTTAGCCCTAAAATAAGGAAAGTGGTTTACGTGGTTAGAAGTGGGTTAGCCCTAAAATAAGGAAAGTGGTTTAAGATGGTTAGAAGGTAACCCCTTGAGGAAGACGTGAAGTGATGAGTGTACTATAAGTCAAAGTGGATAAAAAATAAATTATTTAAGTAATTAATTTAATGGATAAATTACTAATTGGACAAGTGGTTAGAAGTGGGTTAGCCCTAAAATAAGGAAAGTGGTTTAAGATGGTTAGAAGGCAACCCCTTTAGGAAGCTACATAAAAGCATAAATAAGAGGCAAGGGTCTCTCATTTAATTACACTTGAGAATATTGAATATCTACAAGTGACTTAGGTAATCAAAGGATATCTAAGTCGAATTTCAGATGGAAGGTGAAGTAAAGAAGGAAAAAATTCAAGGGAGGATAAATTCTTTTGATGATGCTTTCTAAGGTATGTTATTTACAGGTCATCTCACCATTTTCGCAATAACGTTTTTTCTAGAATGATTCAAAATGTGAAATATGGAGGTTGTTGAGGAAACATATCCAAGTAGTTTTGATAACAATTTCATCTTTTGGGTCGTTGTATTTTTTTATTTACACTCCGTGGAAAATAGGTTTTGTGGCTAGTCCTGAACCTAGTCTAAAACAAGTGTTTCGGATAAAAACGTCATAAATTCTCCATAACATATCCAAATTAAGTAATACCAATTGTATTATTTAGAGTACAGTCTTTAGTATTATGTGTACCATTTTCAGATCCATACAACAAATATTTCGTGCGGGGCACACTCTACAATGTCAATCTCTAGAATAATCCATAATTCAACAAGGTATGCCATGTTTTCTATAACACCTTTTCCGAGAGGTTCCAAGTAGTGAAATATGGAGGAATTGCATAAAGGACACTGAAGAAAATTGTGTATTGTTTTCAGATCTTTATTCATTACAGGTACATAGCTATGATTATTTTAAGTTAGATTTGTTTACTAATCCATAATTAGTCATGTGAGACTAAAGTAAAGTTTGAATAGAACGTTAGTCTCTTGTTGTTAAGGTTAAGGAATTTTTCCAGGCATGTGATCCTATACGCTAGGTCTATTACAGATTTACAAATTAGATTCGGATGATGAAATTGATGAGGGCTTTTGGTTGAGGTACATGTTCGGTATATGGTTGAGACAATTAGTTGATGAGTTGGCACATAGATGAGGTGTATAGTTGATGAAGTTGGTACATATTGATGAGTAGTTGATGCATGATTGGTACATACTTGGTACATGGTTGGAGGCACTTGTTAGTAGTTTTTTTGACACATGGTTTATGGATGATGTAGCATACTTGTCTTGGTATATTATTAGAAGAACATATTGATCTTGGTGATGATTATGAGTTGTTGTGTTATGCTTGGTTGATGCACATCTTGGTGATATTGTGCATATGGTTGAGAGTTGTATTGGTGATTTATCTTGGTGAGTAGATATAATTTGGTTGATAAGAATGATGAGATAGGTTGTTGTGATAGGTTGTTTGGACATGTTATTGTGACAGGTTATTTGTACAGGTTTGGTGCACGGTTGATGCATTTTTTTATGGTATAGGTTGATGTATGCTACATGTTGGCATAGGTTATTGGTACAGGTTGTTATAGGTTGTTTTGTGCAGTTTTATTGGTACAGGTTTACAACAGTATATCTCACAATGATAGTGTGATAGTGTTTCCATCATTCTACTTCTATTTCAGGGCAGTTCGACGGGGCAAGGACAGGTGGTTGTATCCACCTTCCAGTTGTATCCAAATAACATATGGGGTCGTAGCCTCCTTCTGGTTGTAGCCAGAGAATTGGGGAGTTGGAGATTCTTTCAGGTTGTATCCTGAGAAACTAGGGGGTTGGAGCCTCCTTCCAGTTGCAGCTGAAAAACAAAGGAAGTTGGTTCTTCCAATGAATGCAATTCTTAAAGACATATAAGAAAAAGCATTATGTGGTTTTCTCCCTCTTTGGGTTTCCACGTAAAAAAACTGGTGTACTGTGTATGTGTATGATTTCTCATTTTTTCATTGCTTATTTACTCTTAAAATATTGGATGATAATGCTACATTGATATAACACTTGCATTTTGTGGTTAAAAAAAGAATTAAATTTCTCTATTATTGATTCATCCCCCTTCTGAGTAATCCAACAATTGGTATCAGAGTTGGTTCCTTCAGGAAACAATTTAAACACTCGAAGGAGATCATGGATTATTCTTAGAATGGAGTACCATTATTCAATGGTTAGAATAGTTTAAAGTATGAGATGTGGAGTGCAAGGAAAAAATTATTTTTACAGGCACAAGGGTATTATATTTGGTTATCAGTCATTATAGGATATGATAGATCAAAAAGGGAAAAGACTACAACCAAGAAGGAATTGAAGAAGAATAAAAAAATGGCAATGGATTTCATCTGGGAAGGACTACCTAATCCGGTAAGAGAAAAGGTTGGTAAATTTTCATCAACCAAAGAACTTTGGGATAAGTTACATGATATATATTCTTTACCCATCGCAAATTTAGAAAATGTCAAAGAAGATGCAGGTATAGATCAAGAATAAATATGTTCACCATGTCAAATAGATTGAGAAGATGAAGAGTACATAATCAAGAGAGGTATGCTGTTTTTATTTAATTGTGAAAAATGCAGACATCTTGAAATAGAATTCCATGAGACAAAAAAACTAATTGAAAAGGAAGACAATTATGAAGAAGAATTGATCAGTGATTTAGATGAACTAAGAAAAGAAAGAGAAGAAAACAAGTCACTAAATAAGGAATCGATGAAACAAAAGGAAAGTTCTCACATTTTTTAAGAAGCCCAAAAGGTCATTAAGAACTTAAGAACTCATCTAGAAGATGCCAAAAAGATCAAAGAAAATCTTAAAGATAAAAATAATATTTGGAAGCCAACATAACAGCACAGAAGGAAAAAACAGAAATGAGAGAAAAGATATTGACAAATCATCTCAAGGAAAGAACTAAGGATCTAAACTATCTTGAGTCGGAGTTTGGCCAAGAAGAGAAAGTAATTGAAGAAGAAATAATCACATTAAAAATCTATCTTGAAGAAGCGAAAAGAACATAAGAAGTCATGAAGTCTCATATAATGAAGAAAGAAGAAGAGGTTGAGAAGCTTGAATAATAATTTGTCACAATGAGAAGTAAAATCGTCAAGCTCAAAAAGAACGTTGAAGAGATAGAAACATCCACATCAGTTATTGAGAATGAAGAGAAGCACTCTAGGTTGCTATAAAAGAAGAATGAACAAAATAGAAAGAATTATGCAGAAGTACTCAAAGGAAGGAATCATGGTCAACCAGAATATAAGAAAACTATTGAAGATACATCATCAATAAGACCATCCATGTTCAAGCCACAAAGAAGCTTCAATCACGATCATGATCAGTCAAGGCAAAAATTCAGAAGGACTACACCACAAAGAATATCATTCACTCCTAGGTATGCAAATTTCTTTTATGGTCATTTTTTTTATTGTATTGATTTTGGACATAAGGTTGTAGATTGCAGGGATCATAAAACAAATTTCCAATCAAGGAATTCCTATGTGGCCCCACATAACATTGAATGTTACAAATGTCATAACTATGGATGCATAGCTAGTGATTCTAGAAGCATGATCGATACTTCCATGAAAGAGAACACTGTTATCATATATAATAAAGTATGGATAATAAAACACGAAGAACAAGTGAAAAAAGACAAGGTCCAAGAAATTGCAAGATTGGCAATAAAACAAGAAGAAGAAAATTCTACAGAGAAAAAGAAAGATGTCAGATATAGAAAGGTTTGGAAAATAACTGAAAGAAAAGAAGGGTAGGTAAATAAGGAACAGGTTCAAGAGATTGTAATTTCAGGCATTGTAGTGAAAGATGAATCCATTGACAGAAAGAAAGAAGTCAAATCTCAGAGAGATGATGAATACACATCTGAGCAATAATTGTTTTGAGACATCTGTCTTAGAGACTCCTAGATAATATGAATAATAGATGGGGGGAGTCTATGCAATAGATGGGACATACCAAAGAACCATCCTACGAGCAACTTGCATAGTTTGAGTAGACAGATTCAATGTGTTCAGTTAGCAGAAGTACAATATGATAGATCAATCGATTGTAGTAGTACTTCATGATAGTACAATGCAATATGAGACAAAATTATGAATACTTTTGTAGCAGAGTCTTGGACAGTATGGATAGAGATGGATTCGTAATAACACTTAGCAGGTTTGGAAAGATATATGACAGTGGATGAGAGCACGGATTCCAAATTGACAGACATTTTTTGGACACATGTAGTGCATACAACAATTCACATTCAAAACAAAGTAATTCTTAGAAACAAGGAAAGCATACAAGTGTTACAATATTAGATTAAACAAATTTGTGGAAAGAATCAATGTAACAATTGATGAAATAGGTGGATGAGAATCAAAGGAAGAAGAAAATGAATCAGTGGAACAAATTTATGAATAAGAGGAAAAAGATGAAGAAGAAGTAGAAGAGGAAGATGAAGAAGATCAGAGAGAAGTAGAAGAGAAATTTCAACAAGTCCCTCCAAAGACACCTAGAAAACGAGTACAAAAGAATCATCCTTCAGATCATATTATCAAAAATAGGGATGCAAGAGTTGAGACTAGAAGAAGAATCCATTCACCAGAACAAATTCACCTAGCACTCTTATCTACGATTGAACCAAATAGTTTTGAAGAGGTTAGCAAGGATGAATTCTGGAATAAGGCCATGGATGAAGAATTGGATCAAACAAAGAAGAATGACACTTGGGAATTGGTTCCAAGACCAAAGAATACGAATTTTATTGGCACAAAGTGGGTTTTCAGAAATAAATTGAATGAATATGGACAAGTTACAAGGAAAAAAGATAGATTGGTATGTAAAGGATACACACAGGTTGAAGGAATCAACTTTGAAGAGACATTTTCCCCATTTGCCAAAATGGAAGCAATCTGATCGCTTTTAGCTTGTGCATGCTCCAAGAATATTAAATTGTATCATATGGACATTAAATCATCTTTTCTGAATAGGGAACTTGAAGAAGAGGTCTACATTGAACAACCAGAAGGATTTTAGTTGTCAAAGAACGTAGATTATGTGTGTAAATTGAAGAAGGTCGTGTATGATCTAAAACATGCTCCTAAAGCATGGTACTCTAAACTGGATAAATATATACAACATGCAGGGTTCAGAAAAGGAAGTGTAGAAAACAACCTTTACATCAAGGTAACTCAAGATAGTATTTTTTTAATTAAAGTTTATGTTGATATTATTTCTGGAAGCATTGATGACAGGGTAAGCCAGAAATTTGCAAAGGATATGTAGAACAAATTTGAAATGTCATTACTTGGAGAACTATCCTTCTTTATTGGTCTTCAGATATGTCAAAGCAACCAAGGAATTTATATTTCTCAAAACAAGGGTATCATAGAAATGCTAAAGAAGTTCATAATGGAAGATTGCAAACCAGTTACCACTCCTATGAAAACCGGTTTCATGTTGAGAAAAGATGATTATTCAAAGTCTATAGACCAAAGGAAATCATGTGGCACGATTTCAAGTAGCACCAAAGGAATCACATGTCTTAGCAGTGAAAAGGATTTTTAGATATCTCAAAGGAACAACAGAGTTTGAATTATGGTATCCAAAAGGAAAAGATCTATCATTTATTTTCTACATAGATCCAGATTGGGCAGGTTGCATTGATGACCGACGAAGCACTAGTGGAGAAACATTCTACTTGGGTGAGTCTTTAGTATCTTGGATAAGAAAGAAACAATAATCAATATCTTTATCTACAACTGAAGTAGAGTATATTGCAGCAACAAGATGTTGTACACAGTTTCTATTGATGAAACAAACTCTGACAAATATATAGGTTGAGTATGATGAGCCCATTCCAATCTATTGTGAAATACAAGCACCATTAGTATCTCAAAGAACCCGGTGATGCACTCCAAGGCGAAGCACATTCCAATCATGTATCACTTTATACGAGAACATGTTGCAGAGAAGAACATCAGAGTTGAATATGTGGGCACAAAAGAACAAGTGGTAGACATCTTTACAAAATCTCTTCCACAGGAAGCCTTTGAGTATCTTCGCCAGAGAATTAGAGTAATTTCTACTACAAAATGAATTCTTTTGAATTTTTATCTTATATGTATTATATTTACATGAGGAAGCACCATAAAGAGGGAAGTTCAAGTTGGGAGATCAGTTTCAGGAAGAGTTCATTCAGGGGGAGTATCCCCAAGGATAGTTCAATCAAGGGGAGCGGCCATGGATGGAAATATACCTTTTCCATTGATGACAAAGGGGAACCGACTTATCAAATGCAAAGGTAAATGCTTGGAGAAAGAGCATAGAGGCATGGTCCCAGGGAGAGAAATGGTCACAGGGGGAGAATGACTGATATGAATTCATTATTGCATTAGAGTGTTTTTGTTAAGCCCTAATATTGGCTCATTACGCCTTAATTGGGGCATATTAGATTAGTAATGCTATTTTATTTATGTCGGATTTAGGCCATTAGTTGTAATTTAGATTAGTAATTTTATTTTAATTATGTCGGCTTTAGGCCATTATTTGTAATTATACCTCCTAGTCTCCTATA